>JAUKPP010253520.1:0-22644 GCA_032273245.1 Phyllaplysia taylori
CACCATCAAGACTGACCCTATCCTCTCTCCACATACACACCATCAAGACTGACCCTATCCTCTCTCCACATACACATAGCCTACCTTTTGAACCTCACTCCCAAATACCCTCCCCCTCTCCCTCACATGCACATACTTCCCGAACCCCATTCCAAAGAGCACCCCCCCACCGCCCCTTTTATCCAGACTCCCGTGGGAAGTGAATGAGTGAGTGGGCAAACAGGGAACCCTTTGTTCTCCCCGGGACAGTAACACAATAGCCAGAGTGGCATTCCAGTAAAAAAGCTTTAAGCTGACAACCGCCCCAATAGCTCACAATCAATAATTAGCCCTATCGAAATCTGTCAGCTTTATGCCTTGTTTTTGCTTGATCAAAAAGCGATGGCTTTACAACGACTCATTTTCCCCCAGAACCAAACACGTCACACCTCTTCGGCTCCGGACCATTTTATTTTATCAGGTTTTTTGTTGGAGAACTTTAATGATCAATTACGCTTAAAAACGGAGATTTCCTACAGAGTGTTGGAATGAAAATATAGTGGCTGGCAAAGCTTGACGTCAATTCTCTCAGTTCACCAATAAGTGGCCATAGAATCAATTATTTATAAGCCCACGATAGATCTGTGCCAGATTCAGGCGCACACTTAGGCATGCATAAACTCATACACATAAACGTATCCATTTTATAAATTCATACACCTCGAAACATGCATGAATATTGTGGTGTAATGGTTAGGCCCTTCACCTATCAAGCAGAAGACGTGAGTTCAAGGCCCGCGTGGGGGTTTGTTTGATCGAGTATATCTCCGTTTTTCTGCTGGGACAATGTCCCTCTCAGCCCAGGTTGGCCCTGACAGGCAGTGTCGAAGTAGCCCGTCCCTTAAATGACCTTACAGTGTTGCAAGGGACGTTAAGCCAAAACCAAACCAAACCAAGCAGACATATTCATACACACTCTTACGCGCACAGTTGTAATTTTTAGTTGCTTCACTAAATTTCAGACGCAGGCAAAATGTATTTTCTTCGGAAACTAAACCACAAAAACACAACGTGTACGCGTGGACTCTGTTAGATTTTGATAATTTTTTTAAGCTAATTTCGAAAATGTGATTATCTTTTCTGACCAGAAGCTTTTTTCCCCCTGTGCCAATTTACTACTCTAAAGACCCCGGATGGTTAATAAGGAATTCTTGAGTTAGTGAGTAGGATACCAAACACTTCAAGAATTTTTGTGGTTGGTAGTGTAATTTTTTCTGTGGATGAACATAGTAATTATAAGTGTTTTCATCATCATTGTGGACTTAATCGTTAGAGTGTTATAAAACCCAAGAGAATGAGTAACGAGAGCCGTAACTTACCACCCTTTATGACGCAACTTTAATGCAAAGTGACAACGCGCGTGAACCAAATTGAGACTGGTCAGTATTCAGTATACTCGTATTGTGACTGGCTTGTTTGTTTCTTTGTTTGTTTGGTTTGGGTTTTGGGGCTTCATAAAATCTATAAGGTCATTTCGGCGCCCAGAACCATTCCAAATATTTTTGGGTAGGGATTAAGTTTGAATTTTGCCCCGAGCGGCGGCCTAATAGGCCTATTCTTTTCAATTTTCAACCACCAAAGGATATTTAACGTGCGCAATGTACACACGGGGCCTCCGAGATTTTTCGTCCTTATCCCAGAAGACTAGGTGTTTTAATCTTACCTACCTTAAGATCAGAGGTGGATTGAAAGAGAAGGAGTAGACAAGGATGAGAAGAGAAGCAAGGCAGGCGACAAGAAGAGTTGCAGGGATGTGGAGGAGACAAAGGAGAGCTTGAAAGAAAGAGTAAAAAAAATTGGTTGAAAGAGTAGACAAGGCATAGACAGAGAAGAAGAAGAGGAAGAAGAAGATGAGGAAATTTATGGAGATAACATTCCGCTCCGTCCCGGGATCGAACACACGGGCATTGGCAGACACCACTAACCTCTAGACCACGAGAGCCCCCACTGCACTGTGACTGGGTTAGACAATTAGATAATAGGCCTATTACGCATCATTTAATTCTAATTGTGACCGCACTTAAATTTGTCTTTAACGCCTTTGGCCGATGGTAAAATATAAGAGAGCTAAAGATCTGTCAATACCAACAAAAATAAAATAATAATAAAACAAAAATAAAACCGAAAAGAGAAAAAGGACAACCAAGCCAAACTAAAACGAAACAATAAACTCCTAGATTAATCCAAGAAGAAATTTAGCTTGTAAAAAAGGCAACAAAATAATTCCATTAGAGGACCGATTTAGTAGCTTTTATGCAGTTTTCATCTCAGACCACGCCTAATATTTAGCGGGCACTTTATCCAGGGTAATGAAATCGTGGGTTGTATCAATGGCAGGTCAGAACGGAGAGATATATTTAGTTCATCTCGGCTTTTTGTTGTGTTACTAATATTCTAAGTGGATGAATGAAATGCTTACAGTAGGAAAGGAAATAAAAATAATAATTTTGCTCAGGCGAAGAGTGCATTATCCATGTTTATGCAAAGAGGATATCGATTGAAGTCTTTTGGCAGTTTGGATAAACGGAGAAAAAACAAAACACAACAAATACAAACAAATCCCAGCTAAAAGCTTAAGAAAACAAACACACAAACAAACAAACAAACAAACAAAGAAGCCTCATGAAGTATGTGTTGATAGTTGGCAGGTGCCCTGTGACCTTTTGAAGTTAATTGAGGTAATATATCTATAGAGGCGCCAGCCTCTTTGACTGTTTTAGCCAACTCTATGGCCGTCAGCAAGAGACTTTACACTTTACGTAAATACTGTGGCTGTTAGCTAGTTAGTTATGTCTTTCACTCCACCTGGAGTATAGGCCATCAACAATAGCTCTCCAACGTGTCATAATCTGTGCTGTCTTCTCCAGCTGTCCCTGTCCCAATCCTGTCAGTGTCAATTCTGATTCAAAGTCCCTGCGCCAGGTATTTCTGGGTCTTCCTCGCTTTCTTCTTCCCTGTGGGTTCCACTACAACGACTGTCTTGTGATGTTTCCTTGGCTTCCAAAGAGTGTGCCCGAGCCAGTCCCATCTCCTCCTCGCGATGTTCTCCTCGATTGGACCCTGGTTGGTCTTCTGCCACAGTTCACTGTTATTGGGGAAAACATGCCTGCGCTGTCCCGGGTTCGATCCCACGACCATTGGCATGAGAGGCAAACACCAAAACATCTAGACCACAAGAGCTCCCGTACAGGGTTCTTTCTACTTCTTTAAGTGTTACTCTTGTCCTAACCTGCTCCATGCTGGTGATATGAAAGAGGCATTTCTGTTACATCCTTGTTGTTTGTGATGTCATCGTCATGGTTGTTATTGTTGCTGTTTTTGTTATTGTTGCTGTTTTTGTTGTTGTTGTTTTTATTGCTTAGTTCTTTTGCTGCTGAAGTGTTAGTTGCTGTTGTTGTTGTGTTTTTGCTGCCTCTTGCGTTGTTGTATTTGTTATTCGCCAATACAGCCGAAGCTGACACCTCGATGAATAATAATAATATCTCACTCCTTACTAGTACTGCTGTTGTTCTTGTTGCTTTTCTGTTGCTGCTGTTGTATCTATTGTTGTTGTTTTTTATCTGTCGTTTTTGTTGCTGATGATAAATGTGGCTCCTTTATCTCAATCCGAGTTCTCAATATAAACTGAAGAATATAATATAGGAGTTCTACGTTTGTGCTGTAGTGTTGCTTTATTGAACGGACCCAGAAGCCTCTTAGTTCTCAAGTAACGAAACAGTGAAAAGCGAAAAGTGGCGGAAAGCTAAAGGCTCTCTAAGTACTTATTAAATACCACGTTGGCCCTACGTCATGCTTTTTCTCTGTATTGGCCTGCCTTTCCGTGTGAACGCCCGACTCTACATTAGGCTTGGCCATAGAGTTGTTTGTTATTCGTAACTCTGGATAAATAGGTTTTCTCATTCTCTTTGCTCTACAAGAATCAAACAACTCCAGACTTTCGACATACAGATTCATTTCCCGAAACCTAGTAGTGAGGAGTAAGTTTTTTCGGATATACACAAATATAGATACTCGCTAATCACACAGCCACTCATTAATATCACAGCGACTCATTATTTTCACTTAAAATGTGGCGAAATTCCAGATAATATAGCAACTTTCGTACTGCAGCTTGTCAAAATGGTTAAGGTATCAATACAAATATTTACTTCATGCCTGCATGTGTCACAGGTTCTAAACAGAAGAAATTATGACTTTTTCTGAGGTTTTATCATTGGCATAGACCTGGACACGCTTGCCCGGGTTGCTCGTTCTTTGCACTCACATATTCGCTGATTGATTGTTTAGCAAAGTGACGAATACCCCACTACAGTCTTTGTACTATTCACCTCTGTGCAAAACGACCAACGAATTGCAGTAGGTGCCTCCGCTGAGTTCTTTGGAAGGTTTGGTCTTTCTCAAGCCTTTCTTTGTGGACACTTTTTTGCCATAGATTGAATATCTTAATCAACTTAGGCAAATGTTTTTGCTTGTTTGCAAACTATCTCGCTTGCGCTCACAGTAAGCTGTTGAAGTGGGCTTCCTTTCACAAGATGCATGTATCTCGGATATCGTTCACTTAGATTTAGTCTTTTTTGTGATTTTGTTGCGACGGCGGAGATCGGAAATCTGTGAGGTCTTGGCTTGTTGAGCATTTTGGCTTCTAACTGCTGTTCCAGTATCGACACATTATGGAAACGTTGGTTTGCTCTGGTTTGGTATGGTTTGGTTTGGTTTGGTTTGGTTTGGTTTGGTTTGGTTTGGTTTGGTTTGGTTTGGTTTGGTTTGGTTTGGTTTGGTTTAGTTTGGTTAACAGGTTTACTTCTCCCGGTACACTGTATGGTTATTTAAGAGACGGGTTGCTTCGACCCTGCCTGTCAGGCCGCCATCGGGGCAAAATTTAAAAGTAATTCCTACCTAAAAACTTTGGAATGTTTCTGGGTGCCGAAACGGCCTCATAGAGTCGATGGAGCCTTAAAACCCTAACCAAAAAATAAATAAAAAATAAGGGCCAACCTGGGCTGAGAAGGAAAAATTCCTTAGCAGATGAAAACGCAGATCGTCTATGTAAAAAAAAACCTAACCATTTCACCTCAGCGCCGGTTGGAAACGTTGGTCTCTCTGTCCCATCTGTGGCCCTCAAAGAGCAGTCCACTAACTACAGTTTCCGTTGTAAAGGCTGCATGTTTTTTTTTGTGAAAGCTTATGGGATGATTTAAAGAGCACTCGATAGGCCTATAAATATAGACATGTGTCGTTTCGGTGTTTTTGTTGTTGGTTTTCCTGAATTCCTATTAACGCGTAAAAATACACAATGTTACAAATAACACATTGATGGGTTTTTCCCCCTTCTTCGTATCAACTCATGAACACCATACAAAGTACGAGAGTGCAACTCTTCCTAACCCTCTCTTCTCTGCTCTCTTTCTCTTTCTCTCTCTTTCTCTCTCTCTCTCTCTCTCTCTCACTTTCTCTCACCTTCCCTCATCCCACAATGTCCAGCAGAAATCAATGTGGAATACCAAAGTACTCGACAGAGTAGAATCAATTTATAGAGTCGCTATTATTATGTGGAGCGGCGTTTTTCCAATATAGCGACTCGCGTTGCCGTATGCATCAATCTAGGTGTACAAACGTACGGCTGGATAGAACGCTGCACCTAGGTGTAAGTAAAATTTTAGGATGCACAAAACACTCATTAAATCTACACCCGAAATGACCCTATAGAGTTGATGGAGCCCTAAAACCCTAACCAAACAACCAAACAAACGTAAGTCTACACCGTGCGTTGATTCTCTTACAACCAGTGTAAGCCGCCCACAAACTTACGCCAGCTACTACAGTTAGGTGATATTTTGTACGAATTTGGCATGCATGAAAAGTTGGCGGCGACACACGGTTCTAACGAAACTTACGCTGTGTGTCGCCACCAACTTTCGTGCATGCCAAATTCGTACAAAATATCACGTAGGTGTGGTAGCTACGACCTACTAGCTCGCACGACCAACTAAATCTACTTAATGCTGTTTTAGTCTCATAAATAAATAAATAAAAATAAAATATGAAAAATAAATATGAACTTTATTGATCCCCGTGGGGAAATTTGGGATACAATGACATCAACAATCGCATTGTGTTTGGGTTGTTGTTGTTGGGTTGCTTTTAATGAAGTAGGCTTAAGTTTCTCTAAGGGTTGCTGTTTGTGAGCCGCGTCCGTAAGCATATCATGCTTACAAAAAGACGCAGCAGGAGAATTTTTTGTCTTAATGAAAACAAAACAAAACGCAAAAATCATAAGTCCAAATCTACCTCTCAAAGTAATTAATTTACAACTTTCTTGATTTGGTTTTGTTATTAGTGCCCTTGTTATATCGTACGGTCAAATTAGAGCCGGGGTACTTCCACCCTGTACGTGTCTGTGGTGTAATGTTTAGGCGCTTGCCCTATCACGCAGATGACGTGAGTTCTGGGACCACGTGGGGCAATTTCTTTGATTGAGTATAACTCTGCTTTTCTGCTGGGACAATGTCCCTCTCAGTCCGAGTTGACCCTGACAGCCAGGGTCGAAGTGCCTAAACTAAACCAAACCAAAACCATTGACAGTTTATCACAACAAACATGGCGGCATCCACTACTGCTTCGAACCGATCCGAAAAGCGTGCTCCATTAAACCTATATGGATGTTATGCCGCCAAATGACGCTCAAGTGTAAAGTTTAAAGTGGACTGAATTAGTGTGAACGGCTTGAAGTTATGGAAGATTTGACGGGCTGAATGAAACTAGTCGCTCGTTCCTAAAGTCCTCCCAAAATGAATAACCTGATTTTGTGGTGCAATAGTTTGTTGATTGACAAGGATGAAAGTGGCTTTCCAACTGAGATACTGCAATCTGTGATCCCAAAGGATTCGACGGAGTTTGTAGAGCGTGGGGAAATACAAACAATAGTAAAGGTAACAGTACCACGAATCATGCTTTCTGGTTGAGTATTGTTACCTTTACTGCTGTTTATAATAGTTTGATAAGGACAGTTAATGAAAACCTCAAAATAAGTCACTATAGTCCGTAAATCTTACCGTGAACGCACGTTCCGTCAAATTTCTCCGAAACCCTCTGTTACTTTTCTTCCATTTTTTTGCATGCAACCTTAGATTGTGCATGACGTTACGGATTTAATTAGTTTATTAATGTACATGTTCAAACAAGGGAGAACTGCACGATTCTTTTGTTGTAGCGGCTAAATAGGTCAAAACGGTGTTGAACAAAAATTTTTACAGCAGTTGGGCTTTGCCGCTCTTAGTGTGGTGTAAAGGCGTATTCATGCGAACAAGTGGTTGGTTGCAGTATCTCACAAATCATGAGGCTAAATGTGCAAAAATAAATGTCGACCAACACGTTGTCCAATAAAGCAAATCAGAGAGAAAAGAAAACAACAATGTTACCCTTCACAAACCTTAGATCAGATATCTTAACGTTCAATAGTATTAAGAATGAGAGTTAAATGGTTCAGTCAAACTGATCAAATTTCCTTATCAGAACTTTTACATTCAGTATTACCCACACCAGTTCAATGGGTTTCAATCCAAAAGTTTAAAAAGCATTTGCAGACAATGTCGGAGTAGGGCATCTGTCTGAAACGTGTTTTATTTTTCTCTCCCCGTTCATCTTCAAAATTAAGAAACACCCAGAATCTAAACTGTTGGGAGCTAATTTGACATTCTATCTATTTTGCTACCCTCGCTTAAAATTCTTACCTACGTATTTTTCTTTTTTCTGTTATTATTCTTTTAGCTCGGAGAGGAAAATTCATCCTTGGAGGCAAGAATGTTATAATCATGCAATCTACATCAGTATAAGAGCCATGGCTATTTTTTTCGTTGAAATCCACTCGCTTCTTATCATGATGAAAGCGCATTCTTTTCTGTATGGACGTCATAAATTTCTACCACCATTTCGTTTAGAGCACACAGCGTATATTTTGAAGAGCCTCAGAGCCTCTCACTATTCAGTTCTTTACCGAGGTTTAGGAATTTATAATAGCCAACTGCAGAAAAACAGATTCCGTTTGCATAGGGCAATCGATGCTTTGATTGTCTGACCCATCAAATAATTTTAAAACATACGCCACTGTCAGCCACATGTAGCAATGAGCAAAGCTTAAACAAAAACAGCAAAAATAAAATAGGCAATTCTTTTCAGGAAAAACTAACGCGGTCATTAAAACACCAAACCTCACCCTGCCTGCACGAGATTTTGCTGAACTGTATGAGCACAGGCCAGCCTTGAGCGGAAAAAATGACCCAGTTGCTCTAAATAGATCAAGAGTACATTAAACCAGCTAAAATCTTGGCCTACGAAGTCCCTCAGTATGCAAAATTTTAATACAGATAACAAAGAAGGACTTAACGTCATCAACATTATAAGCCCACATGCAAAACGGCAACACTAGACGACTTCGCGTTGCAGAGAAAATCATTGAAACGTGCGTTCACGGTAAGATTTACGGACTATAGACGACTTCCCGATACAGAGAAAATCGTTGAAACGTGGGTTCACGGTAAGATTTGCGGACTATAGTATTGTACTCACCATCATGTTTTATTAGTAGCTCTCTAAATCGCATTGATGTTGCCCATGTTGCTCGTAGTGGCCACATTGAACGCTTTTTAAGACAGGAAATAAAATTTGGTTGTGAGTACAATACTTATAATTTATGACTTAGTTTGAGCTTTCTATTGCTTTCCCTCAACAAAATATCGTGTCATAAAATCAGGTCATTCTTATTGAATCACCCTGTATACTCAACATAGTATGAGCCAAGTAGCCTATCCTTTCTTTAAAAGATTTAAGGCCCAGGGAGACAATTATTTCGTTTTCAGGCACCTTTTTTGGCAAAGGGTTACAGGTGTGGATAGACGATAAAAAATTACCATTTTATTTTTCTAGGTAGAGTAATGCATCATTCCAGTGCACGGCACCATAATCGGACAATTATAGGGTTAAACCATCGAGAAATTTAATTTTTTACAAGTTTAATCACTTTACACAAATGAGAAAAACAACAAACATCCCCCTGACTTCTTGCATTAAAAGACGCAGCTGCTGAACGAAACTTGGTGTGAAAACCCAAACTACTTATTAATTTTCCTCATGCCATCTACGTCTTCTGTAGCGCAATTGGTAGTGACTAGGTTCTACCACCAGGGTTCAATTCTCACCTTCGTCCTTTTTAAAAAAAAAAAAATTTACCCCTTCGTGTTTTTTTCGTTTTTTGCTTTTTCGTTGTGTTTTTTTTTTTTAATTAGAGTGGTTTTGTTTTTTGTAGGTTTTTTGTTGTTTTTGTCAAATTCAATAGATTTTCATGGTTCTTTTTATCAAGGGCTTTATTCTATCGTATTTCTTTTTCTCGAAGCAGATTTAAACAGACTTGCTTTATCCATTTCCTGAATTTAGAAAAAAGTTATCCGTGAACAGTTGACAATGAAAGAAAGGTAAACAGAAAGAAGCAAAAAGTGACGCCAGTACGAAGACTGGTTCTCTACTTGTATAAGAAAAGTCATTAGGGTTGTGAAGTTAATATGCGGGTGTTTGCCAAATGACTAGAGAATTTACTTACTTTGCTGGCGTCAGTAGTCTAGAGGTTATGCTGCCGGACTTGTAATCGTGAGGTTGCGGGTTCAAATCTCAGCACGGGCCCGACTTTGTGTCCTTTTGATTTGAAAGCCACTTAACACGGACGTTCTCCACTCCACTCAGGTGTAAATGCGTTCTCGGCCATAGACAGCAAAAAGATACTGTCAGTGTCAGTATGTTCGTGTTTTAGGGCCTGCAAAATAGCAGCTTGCACTGTATGCTTCCTCCTAGGCCGTTGAGGTTCTTTTTATTTCAGATGCTATCAGGTCTTCCCGGGGTAATAATATAGATTGTTACGCGCTTAGCGCTGTGTTTACGCGTGTGGGCGCTACAAATGTTAATATCATCTACATTAATTATTATTTAATTGCATCACTTCAAATGTTTCGGATAAACGTATTATCTACATTAATTATTATTTAATTGCATCTATTCAAATGTTTCGGATAAACGAATACTTTATTCCGGTTACACCCACTGTTCCCCGTGGACCTTGCTGTGTACCTGGTGACCTCATTAATCTTCAGCGTACCTGGCTTTTTCAGCTGAGCTTTTCATTGTTTGTTGTTTCATTCTTTCTGTTGTTCTCTTTTCCTCTTTATTTATCTGGGTCACACTCAGACCACTTCTCTCTCTCTCTCTCTCTCTCTCTCTCTCTCTCTCTCTCTCTCTCTCTCTCTTTCTCTCTCTCTCTCTCTCTGTGTTTCTTTCCCCCTCTCTCTCCCTCGAATCAAATATGAAATCAGATCAAATCTCTTAGTATTTTACTTCAAAACAGTTTGTATATTTATATATTTCTCTCTCTCTCTCTCCAGGTGTTTTACTTTCAGGACAAATCCGAGACTCGTATGAAAGGCTCTGTGTGTTTCCAGGCCATAGAGGAAGTGTACGCTGACCACTTACGCACTGTGAAGAGCCCAAGCCCCAAACTGACCTTCTGTATGAAGACCTTTGACCGGACGTACTATCTGGTGGCGCCCTCACCCGAGACGATGACCATCTGGATTGACGTCCTCTTCTCTGGGGCTGAGGGGTACCAGCAGTTTTATAACACGTGAGGTTTGCTGGGGGTTTTAAGGTGTGGTACACTTATCTGGATGTTTGTGGATGAGATGTTGAGAGCATTCATCAAATCTTGGATGGCTGGCCATAGATTGAGGAGTGAGGATGGGAGGGGGAGAGATGCACTGAGAGAGGGGGAGATACCCAGAGAGGGAAAGAGACAGAGATACTGGAGGAAGAAGAGAGAGAGTAGGATGATGAGAGAGTGAGATATATTGAGAGGGGGAGAGAGAAGCACTGAGAGAGGGGGAGATACCCAGAGAGGGAAAGAGAAAGAGATACCGGAGGAAGGAGACAGAGTAGGATGGTGAGAGAGTGAGGTATATTGAGAGGGGGAGAGAGATGTAACCGAAATGAAGTTATTGAGGGAAACACAGAGGTGTTGAGAGAGAGAGAGAGAGACACCAAGAGAGATAAAGAGATTGAAAAGGAAAGGACAGATGAAAATATCAGGAAAGAAGGAAACAGTGCTATGGTCAGCCCCTCCCTCCCCCCACCCCAGCCCTTACACACGAGGGCTTCCACGTGATTGGTCATTCAACTCCTGCTGTTGTCCAATGGAAACTCACCAGCCCCGACCTCATTTGACGTCATAGCCTCACAGATGCGCCATAGTCAATTTTAATTTGCCTTTTAAAAAAAAAATTCTACCTAGCTATTTAGTGTATATTTTCACAATGTTATAATGATCCTTATTTCGCTGTGTCGCAGCAAATTGTCAACTGAGTAAGCCTACTCTTTTATAGTTTTAAAAAACTATAAAAAAAAACAACACAATTTTATTCTGCTTCAAAATATCTTCAACTTTTTGTGGGGTGAAAATGAGACGTCTACTCACCTGCTGGAAGTAAAGTTGTCCCACATTCACCTTGCAAATGAAGGAAGATTGAAGGAACAAGAAGACAGCTAATGAATTTTTTTATGATGTTCTGACTGGATTGCAACTCAGCGACTGAGATCACCAAAGTTCAGAGTCTGAGTAGATGGTTATGCAATTTAGTCATTTAATTTACTGCTACGATTTTAAGGAAAAAGAGTAGATCTAGTTCTTTTTTTTTTTTTAAGTTTGTGATTCGATCACCTCGCCTTCTGACTCTGTTGTTACGACTTGCTGATGTCTGTAGATGTTTAGTTGTTGATGAAGTTCATGCCCTTGGGGATATTGTGTCAACTTCACACAGCCTACCGAGTGTTATAGATGATGGTGAAAGTCAAAGGAAGGATGGAGGCTATATGTAGATAATATAGCATTAGCTTGGCTTTGTTTTGTGCTCTCTTCAAATTTTGGTGAAGTGAATTAGGTGCGTTTTACATCTCAACCATTGAGTTGTGGTCTCATTTTCACTCTACCGGTGTCTGTGGTGTAATAGTTAGGCTCCTCGCCTATCATGCGGAAGATCCGAGTTCAATCCCACGTACAGAATGATCTCGTATTTCTGCTGGGATTTATCCCCCTCAGCCCAGGGGGTTGGCACTGACAGGCAGGGTTGAAGTAGTCGGCCATTTGAATAACATTACAGTGTTGCAAGTGGCGTAAAACTAGTAACCAGCCATTCTCACTTTATGAAAAAATGAAGAGGGTACAAAATAGAAAACTAAGCTAACGATAATTTGATCTTGGTTACGATGCTAAACAATCGGTGATAAACCTGTGTACTATTTATATATGTTCTCTAGTGTGTTGTTTGCCTCACAAATAACCTGCATACCTACTGCCACAGTACAACATCATTTTCAAGTCATAAAGATTCTTTTTTTGGCTGGCTTTTGATCTACAAGTAAAGGGTTTTCTGACAAAACACTGTATCTCCATTTTTGTCAGGCTGGGATATATGTCCATGTATCGGCCTGGGTATATTTAATACATTTTGTAATAAATACAATAAGAAATTTGGAATTGATATTTATCATAAGTTTTAATACACTTTGTTGTTGTTGATGCTGTTTGAAGTAAATCATTGATAGAGGCGTCTGCCTTCTGATGTTTTGAAAGAGCTCTGTGTATGCTCCTTCAAGGTCATCAACTGTAAATTTGGTATTTTATTCGATATTAAGTTTTGTTATGAACCCCTTTAAGTAGGAAGCCATGTTTGATCTTATGCCCCCAGCTTCAGGATGGCTCAAGCATTTCTTACTGAACTCACTAGTGTAGTGGTTTGGCTCTTCGTCTATCACGCAGAGGGTCAGAGTTTAATCCCTGGGTGAGACAATGGGATGTTGTGTCCCTCTTAGCCCCAGTTGACCCTGACAAGTAGGACTGAAGTAATCCACCTCCGAAATGACCTAATAGTGCTACAAGCGGTGTAAATCCAAAAATCAAATCAAACCAAAACATTTTCCTCTTGAATTACTGGCGTCTTTTAAAGAGAACTTGCTTGAAAAGGTTGACAAGTTATTTGTGAGGCAGACAGCCTGCCATAAGATTGTAGCGCAAGAGTTTTTAGATTTGTCTGTGTCTACATTTGTTATTGTATGGCATGAAATATTCATGAATGATACTCGATAGATTTTTTTTTATAAACTTTTGACTCCTCTCAAATTTTGGATGATTTTTGTTGATCGAATGTGTAATAAATGTTGAGTGGGATGCCTTTTTACAAATTTTTGCTTTTGTTTTTTGTTTCTTAAGCCAGTTTAAGTTTAAAAGAATTCAAGACTATTCTCATAATTCTGTTATGTTAAGAATCTTTTGAACTTTTATTTGAAATATTTAAAAAAAAACTAACAACACAGGTTTGATCTGATTTTCATCGCAGCTATCGATACAACTGTGCCATCAAACTGTAGAGATATGTCTATGATTTTTCACAAACTTCCTTTTTAAGCCTTTACTATTTAAACTTTCTTTTTTATTTCTACACCTACGAATACTTTCCTCTTACCAAAGACATTTAGATGTTTTGAAATGATCAAAGTTTTGAAGAGAATGAAGATTGTATGTGAGGAAACTGCTTAGAAAGTTTATAAAAAGTTGAAAGAATTTTTCAAACAAGACGGTCTAAATCAAAGGCTAAAAATCAAGTTTGAAATCCCGCCCAGCTATATTATCAATGGATTTGATTCTTTGAGTCTGTGTGTGTAGATCGCAGTCTTTGAATTCACGATCTGGATTAAAATATCGGAAAGCCACTATGCTGTGAAACTTGGTCTATAAAGTATTCAAGAAAAATGGTTTGTTATACTCCAGAAAATCGCTAACATGAAATTGTCAATTATATATAGATCTTTACCTTCAGAAAACTTCTTGTGGAAACTCAGGATAAATTTTGAGATATTTGTCACTGTACAAGGTCATTTTGTCAAACTAATTCTCATTTAAAATTGGAGGAACGGTAGCAGAGAGGTAAAGCACCTGCATTGTAATGGGGAATTGCTAGGTTTGAATCCTGGTAAAACCTGCAGGAATCGTTTCATTGCTTCAATCCAGTCCTATGGACATTAGAACTTGAGGTCCCTCCCTTCCTCCCAAATTTAGAAACCTTACACACAGGCTATTATTTCAAGAGAAGCGGTAAATCAAATTGTTATTTATCGGGTTAACTATAGAGGCCTCCGTGGCTTCACAGACTGTTTGTGCCTCAAAATGTGAAAAGGAAATGACTCAATCCTATCCTTAAGTGTTAAGTAAAAATTGATTTAATAATTAGGATTATTGTTTCTACTACTATTATACTTGTAAAATATTGTCTTAAGTTATTTGTTTTTTTCTTCCTTTGTGAGTATTTCAGTTTTTATGTTCTCTATACAATAGTAGACACTCAGGTAAAGATAAGATGAATACAAAGGTGCTAACCCTAGCCAGCATAGTTTTTCAGCAGACTAGGAAAAATCGTGGGTTTTTTTCTTATATAGAGCACTGAAATACTTTCCAATAATTTACACGTTACTGCCTTTTGAATACACATTTTCCTAAAGTTTTTAGTAAGCATATGTAGCAGATGCTATAGAAATTAATCATTTACGAAAACATTTTTTCCTATATTTTGTGGTTCAGCTAGCCAGTAGGTAAAAGTTTATGCCTTTTGAATACACATTTTCCTAACCCTTTTAGCGAGCACATGTAACAGATACTATACAAATTAATCATTTATGAAAACAATTTTGTAAAAAATTTTGTGGTTCAGCTAACCAGTATGTAAAAGTTTATGAAGTGTCCAAATGTGCACAGAAGCTGATCATTTCATTCTAAAGACCATACCAGAGTTATACAAACTCACGTTCATTATGTATTCATCTGGGTCTCAAACTTTATGATTTCTTTGCTTTACTTTTTTATACAATAAATAATTTTAAATGTACATGAGCTTTTAACTTTTTTCCTTCTTTTATGTCTGCAATACGATATGACTGGGTATGAGAATCGCCAATTTCATTTTATGAATGTGTTCATCTCTGAGATGAGAAGTAGTGGTGAAGTGTTTCCTCACAAAGTCAAAGGCCTTGATTTTATTTGAAAAGTCTTTGTCCGGCTGAGATATTTCTAGTTTTTTGTCTTGTTTTACAATGATTTTTTTTATGATATTAAAAAAGATATTACCGTAAGACACATGTTTTCTCTGGGTGCTAGTGCTTTTGTTGAGTGAGTTCTTTTTTAGTATTCCAGTTTGATTTGATTGAGATTTTACAGCTCTATTAATGCTGTATGGTCATATTAGTGCAAGGAAGTAGATTACAACAATAGCAAGAGAAAGAAAGAAGTGAATGAGCAGACCACACCAGAGCACCTGCCAACCACCCATGTTTAGTCTCCTAAGCTCAGTTTTTAATGCTGTAAGGTTGTGAGAATGAAATGAAAAAAAGATTAAAGAAAAAAAAATGTGCCAAGGGTGTGTACTGAAAATTTAGTATGATTAGTTTGAAGTTATCTATTTACAGAGGCACTAGCTTCTATTTAATATGATATCCATATAGTGGTCCATGCTTATTGCTTCATACAATATGGGTACGAAAAAAAAAAAAAAAATTTAAAGGCGATTAAAAGAAATAATATAAGGACATGAAGAGAAAAAAAAATCTACTGTAGTCTTTGAGTTTATACTGCCTTTTGTCAGAAAACACTTCATTTGCTCTTTGCCTTTATTTACATAAAAAACACCATGAAAATACATCATGTACGCAAGGTTTGCTGCCTGATATTTTATTTGAGTCTTTTATTTTAAAGCATTGAAAATGGAAGTTAATTTGAGTTTTAATTGTGGTTTTGTGTATACATTCGTTGATTTGTTACTGTATGCTTCCCAGGAAGTTGAGAAGGTTTCCGAATGACTTGGTCTGCTGAAGTAATAATGATTGTAAAGCGCATAGAGCCTGCTTTCAAGCGGGGAAATGCGCTATATAAATGCAGTCTATTATTATCATTATTACTTTGTTTGTGTGAATGTGAAATGTGTATCACTAGAGAGAGGGGTCGGGTTGGAGATTTCGGTTCTGTGTCTTAAGATTCCTGGAGCACAATTGTACAGACAACTCTTGATTTCACAGATGAATTTTACCAAGCCAATAAATTCTTAATATATCTTTGTTTGTTATTTGTTTCTCTTTGTTTTATTCACTCATAACAAAGATAGATTTTCGTGACAGACGCAGCGTGCAAATTGTAATCCTCAGGGGAGCTTAAGCCTGAATGAGTGTTTAAGTAAAAACCAAAACAAGAAGAGGCTAAAACAACTGAGACAGGCGCTTTTATAAATAACCCACTCCTTACTACTACTGCTGACGGAACGCGCAAATGGTAATCCTCAGGGAAGCTTAAGCCTGAATGAGTGTTTAAGTAAAAACCAAAACAAGAAGAGGCTAAAACAGCTGAGACTGGCGCCTCTATAAATAACTCACTCCTTACTACTACAACAAAGATAGATTATGATTATGCATATGGTTGACTCAGCCTCTTTGGTTTTCTTACCAGTTTTACATCCCTTACAACACTATAAAATGAAACCTGCTTGTCAGGGCCAATCCAGGCTGAGAGGAAAAGAAATCTCAGCTGAAAGAAAAACAGGTGGTAATAATTAATAGTATAATCTAAATAACTTACGGAGTCATATTCAGCATTGGTTTGGTGTGGCAACTGCATTTAGTTTTACTTCCCTTGCAACACTGTAAAATCATTGAAGAGACTGGCATTTTTACCCTGCCAACCCCAACAGAAAAATTCGAATTTGTCGACACATGGGATTGAACTTGGGTATTCCGCATGATAAGTGGAGAGCCTAACCATTGCACCACAGACACTGGATCTTTGGTATTGAAATGTGCTCTAGGATTACAGCATACAATTTACCAGGATCTGTTGGTTGGATTTGGTTTTACGCCCCTTGCAACACTGTAAGGTCATTTGTGAGGCGGGACCCATGAATTCTACATCTATCTTCAAGAGAGGGGGTTGGAGCTGTGGAAACTTCGAAAAAATCCCGGTTACCCTCCCAAGGTTTGAACCCGGGTAGTCGGGCACATTAACTTAAAGTTAACACTTGGCCACAAACGCCCTCTCCTTGTTCTGTAAAGTCAGGGTTTGATTCTTCATGTATTAGCCTACGCAGAGGACAGGAGTTCGGTTCCCGCTTTAGACGAGTATCTCAGCTTCTCGAATAGGATTGTGTCCTTTTTACCCCAGGGTTGGAATGACCTTACAAGGGGCATAAAACTCAAAACCAAACCAAGTGGGCGTCTATGGCTGAGCTGAAGTGCGCCCGCTTACAAATGAGGAGGTCCTGGGTTCCAATCCTGGGAGGTTCACTAGAATTTTTTTTTTTTTAGTTTTCATGGCTCCAACCACCGTAATATCGGAAATGGACGCAATATTCGGAGGTCCAGCCTCTTAAACGACCTTACAGTGTTGCAAGGGGCGTTTAACCAAAACCAAACAAAACCATTCGACTCGCAGCGATTCTCAAAACCACCTCGCAGACTCGTTTCAAACAAAGGGAAATAACTGTCGCTGTGGGTTTGCACATCGAATTGTATTGTTTATGTCCCTTTGGCCGTCAAGGCTGGGCAACCTTCTGTCTAGGCTTTGATGCACGCCACTTGTTTGTTTTGGTTACCAGTTTTACGTCCCCTGCAACACTTTAAGGTTATTTAAGAGATGGGCTACTTACATGTAGCAAGAAATCTCTGGGTATGACAAAGAGAATCTAACCAATGATGGACAATATAATTTAATACAGAAGTCACAGTATGTAGGCTACATTTTATTTTTATTTTATTACAACAAACTTTCAATAGCAGGGTACAAAAATATTCAACAGTTCAAACAAAGGCATAGAAATGCTTTGAACCAGAGGGACAACGAAACCTGCTTTGAAGGGGATTACATGTATAGTCTTCTAATATCATATCTTAGAGGTACATGTGATTACTGGTTTTCCCCCAACGCCTTTTGGGCCTGATGGAATGGCCTTTCGGTCCCATAAGTGTCGGGGCCGTTTTCAGCAAGAGGTACATGTACTGTATATTGTAATAACTTAGGACAGTAAAAGACAAATAACTAGTTTGTAGACCACATTACAGTACAGATTTGCACGGCTGAGACTACAAATAGGTTTACTTACATTATCAACGTAATAGGTGTGCTCTATATTGTAATAACTTAGGTAAGCAAAAAAAATATGGTTTGTGAACCACGGTTTGGTTTTTGGCTTAACGCCCCATGCAACTCTGTAAGGTCATTTACGAGGCGGGACCTCCGAATTTTACGTCCGTCTCCGATAGTATGGGGGTCGAAGCCATGAAAACTCCGAAAAAATCCCGGGGATCCTACCCGGATTCGAACCCGCTCGGCCATCGACGCCCCCTTTGTAAACCACATTACAGTAGAGACTTGAACAGTTGGTACTACAAGTACTTACTATATCAACTTAATAGGTGTGCTCTATATTGTAATAACTTAGGTAAGCAAAATAAAATTATGGTTTGTAAACCACATTACAGTACAGACTTGCAAGGCTGAGACTACAATTATTTACATTAGGCGGAGCATCCACTGACCTGTTTTGTCAGTTGCAGGCCAGGCTCATAATATGTAAATATCATATAGAGATGAGCCTGGCCTGCAACTGACAAAACATGCCGGTGGACTGCGCCTTGTCAACTTAATAGGTGTCGAGTGCTCAAGACTGACTCTATTATCTTAAACTATTTACCCCTCCAAAAACTCACTCGAGTCTTTCAAAATTCCGAGAACTCCGTTAGGCCCAGCGTCCACTGACCTGTTTTGTCAGTTGCAGGCCAGGCTCATCTATATACGATATATACACATGAGCCTGGCCTGCAACTGGCAAAACATGTTAGTGGACGCTCCGCCTTAAGAAGACTAAAACAGCTGAGGGATGGGATCTCTAAAAATAACTTAGTTCATAATCCGAACTCAGTTAAGATCTAGAATATTATTCCTTTTGGCGGATATTTTGTCAATTTAAAGTCAAGACGGACAGAAAATAAAGATCGATTCAAATGATCGACTGTTGTTCGAATATTTTAGTACTCGAGTACTTACTCGAGTATTTCACAATACTCGAGTCGGACTCGATTAAAAAAACACACACAACAAAAGTACGAAACTCGCCTCACACACACTAAGGCTACTCTTTACTACTAATAAAACATGAGCAGAAGGCTGCTTGGGGTCATCAGGTGCAGGGTTTCTCAGTCGACTTGGAACAGTTTGACGATGGCGATGAGGAGGACGCCGACGATGGAGGAAGGGAGGAGGATGACACCTAGAGAGACACTGTGGTGGTTTTAGCAGGCTGGTGGTGGTGGTGGTGGTGGTGGTGAGGATGGTGGTCGTGGTGGTGGTGATGGTGAAAGTGATAGGGATAATGAAGATGGTGGTTTTAGCATGCTGCTGCTGCTGCTGCTGCTGCTGCTGCTGCTGCTGCTGGTGGTGGTGTTAGAGATAATGAGGATGGTGGTGGTGGTGATTATTTTCTTATAGGTTATTTGGAAGCATTTAAGAAAAACAAAAAAACTTTATTTTCTTTTTGGTGAGGGGGGGGGGGGGCAAAGAAGGTTGATGATGATAAAGATGGTGATGCTTGTGGAAGTTGTTGTCTTGATGATGTTGCTAATGATACCGATGATGGCGGTGGTGGTGGTGGTGGTAGTTAGTAGGCAAGGATGGTGACGGAATGATGATTGGGATGACAGAGACGACAATGACAAAAGAAAAAAACCCATCCGTGTCAATGACACTGACAGTAATAACTACAACGAGAAAAACAATGATGATCATGATGACGATGATGATGAGGAGGAGGCGGAGGATGAGGAGGAGGAGGAGGAAGAAGATGATGATAATGATGATGATGATGATGATGATGATGATGATGATGATGATGATGATGATGATGATGATGATGATGATGATGATGATGACGGTGACGGTGACGATGACGAATACGATGATGATGATGATGATGATGACGATGATGATGATGATGATGATGATGATGACTGGGTCCCACCTTACCAGTCCCACTGTGGTCCAGTCTAGCCCTCGGCATGACCATCCGGATCTCCACACTGACTGTTTCCTCCTGGCCTCTGCCCCACACATCTCTGACTGCACTGACCACGTCATACACACTGTACGAAAGGAAGCGATGAGATTTAGTGACTCAATGCTTAGCTATTGACTCATGTTGGACGTACTGTTGTCATAAATGTAAGCAACAATTTTCTTTTTCTTGTGCGAAATGTCTTCTCTAAGGATCCCGGTTGGTTAATGAAGAATACTCTTGAGCTAGTCATACACACCGTACGAAAGAAAATCGTCAGATTTAGTGACTTAGAACGTTTGATTTATGATGGACAATGGCCTACTATGGTTATAAAGATACGCAACTATTTTTTTCTTGTGCCAAATGTCTACTCTAAGGACCCTGGTTGGTTGATGAAGAATAATTCTTGAATTAGTGAGTAGAGTACCAAATAGTTCAGACGTATTATACGTTGTAGCGTCTGTTTTTTTTTAGACAGACAGTAATTGTACCGTCTTTCTAGGCACATCTACTGAAGTGTTGTTGTATTTTTTATCATTTTTTTTATAGGGATATCCCTAAAAATTTTGGCATGAAGGGCAAGCTACAATGTTCACGTTACATCTGGAGGATGGAGCCCCAGCCCGCCTCCCCCTCCTCCCCAGCCCCACCCTTGCTTTATCTTCACTGTACCTGCTAGCATTGCTTCCACTTCCTCCTGCTCCTTCTCCTCCTTTCTCCTCCCCTGATCTCCTCTTTCTCTTGGGAGGTGACGGTTTGACCATGAAAGCTGGAGGCTTGGAGGTCACACAGCGTTGTTCGTTTGAAAGTCTTGTCCAGGTCTGCTGGATGGAGAGAGAGAGAGAGAGAGAGAGAGAGAGAGAGAGAGACAGACAGACAGACAGAGAGACAGACAGAGAGAGAGAGAGAGAGAGACACACACAGAGAGAGACAGAGAGAGAGACAGAGAGAGAGAGAGAGAAAGAGAGAGAGAGAGAGATTAGTTTGGTTTGGTTTTGGTCTTGGTTTAACGAACCTTCCAACATGCAAGATCATATAGAAAAACGGGCTATCTATGCGATGGTTTGGGTTCGAATCCCAGCAGGTTTGCCGAGATTGTTTCGGAGTTTTTGTGGCTCCGATTCCCGTCCATCCGAAGATTGACGTAAAATTCCGAGGTCCCTCCCCCTAAATGGCATTTTAGTGACATACGTATTCAAGTGGTAAGACTAGAAAAGTCATTGTCGGACGGTTGTGGGTTCGAATCCCAGCTTGGGCCTGACGTTGTGTCCTTGGGAATGGCACTTTCCACAAGATCTCCTCACTTTACCCAGGTGTAAATAGGTACCCGTCTATAGGCAGAGAACGATCTTGTCAGTGTGATAGCGCCGGTAAAATAGAAGCGTGCACTGTAGTCTTCCCAGGAAGTTCAGAACGTTTCTGAATGACTTTAGTCTTGCTGGGGTTATAAATGATTGTAAAACGCATAGATGTTGCTTTCGAGATAGGTACATGCATGGTATAAATACACTCATATATTTATTTTTATTACAATGTTGCAAGGAACGTTAAACCAAAATAATTACCGGCGATGTGGTGCAAGGGTTGGATCTGCGCCTGTCATGCGGAAGGCCAGGATTCGATCCTACGTGCAGACAATCTATTTTTTTCTGCTGGGAATTTCCACCTCTCAGCCCAGATGGGCCCTGACATGCAGGGACGTTATAGCCGGTCTCTTAAATAATCTTACAGGGGAAGTAATGCTGGTAAAGAAAATACCAAAAGAATCAAACAATTAAGGAGCTAGGACCAGTGTCTGTGGTGTAATGGTAAGGCACTTCGCCTATCACGCAGAGAACGTGAGTTCGAGGCCCTCGTTGGGCAGTTTGTTTGAGATCGAGTATATCTCCGTTTTCCTTCTAGGGTAAAATCCCTCTCAGCCCGGCTTGCCCCTGACAGGCAGGGTCGAAGTAGCACGTCCCTTAAATGGCCTTACAGTGTTGTAAGAGACGCTACCCCCCCCCCCTCCCCCCAAAAAAAATAAATAAATAATAATAATAAAAAAACAACAACAACCAAAAAACAAAAAAATACAAACAAACAATAACAACAAAACAACACAAAAACAACAACAAAACAACAAAGGATCAACGTATTGTAGAAATCTCTGGTGACCCACCGCTCCGCATGTCCCTGAAGACACGTCTCCGCACAGCAGCACGTCACACTCAAAGGTTATGACCTCTGACTCATGACCCAGGAACTGGAAGCCGAAGAACTGCAGAGACATGACGTCAGTTCCGCTTCCGGGGTCACTGAACACGCGCACTGGTTCCCGCGCTACGCCAGATACTTGGAGACAGCGTCTGTGTGTGTGTGTGTGTGAGAGAGAGAGAGAGAGAGAGAGAGAGGGAGAGAGAGAGAAAAAGAGAAAGAGGGGGGATGGGAGAGGGGG
>JAUKPP010253521.1:0-12449 GCA_032273245.1 Phyllaplysia taylori
TTGGCTAACAGTATAGTTATTCCTATTTGGTAATAAACAGTTATCATTCTTTGAGAAAGACTGGGAAATAGAAAATGATTTGTTTTGAGAAAACGCGGGCATTTCTCAGAAGAAAGACGTGATTCAAAGAAGTTTTCTTTGTAAAGTAAGTGTTAGATATGGTAACGACGAGATCTACTGATTTTTATCCAGATCTTCTGACTTTTGGGGAAAATTTTGGGATATCTACTGATTTCAATCTTTGTAGGGTTGGCAGGTATGCACACTGCTTTCAAAGAGTTCAGCAGTGAATTTAAATTGTTTGCTAAATGTTATTTTTATTGGATGTTGCATTGTCCCATTCTCATTCCTGTTGGTTAAACGTACACAAGATGATCCTCACAGAGATCTACATGTTTGTTTTAAGGCTTTCATACACTGATACTGGTTCTTGCACATTATTTCCTGCATTGCAGGACCAGGGTCATTAGCAAAATCTAGTTGTTAGCAAAAATCGAGATCTGGGAAATTGCAAAAAAGTTGCATCCAAGAAAAAAACCCTAACCCTGTGTCAATTTTATTTCTTCACCAGGTAAAGGGCTTAGAATTAGCTTCCTTAAAAATTACTATTTTGCAAAATGTGTTAACCATTATATCATGTAAAAACTGATTGCCTGGTTAGAATATATTTCCGTCCTCATGCATGAATTTGTATACCACACTACAGAAACTGAAAGTTTGTTGAAACAAAATATCTCAAATCATGAAAGGTCATCATTTTGTTTAAAGTATTTTTTAATTGTGGGGTATCAGATTCATGCATGAGGTCATCTCTTTTTTTTTTTTTTGTCACTTGCTTTAATCATGATTTGAAATAGTAGATCTGTCCACAGTCTCATCCAGTTCTTCAACAAGATGCGGAAGTGGTCTGACATGGCCAGTCTGGCCAAGTCATTCAGGGACAAGATTGACAAGCTGGAAAGAAACTTTGCTGTGTCAACTGTGATTTTCAAGAAATTTGAACCCATCTTCTTAGATATTTTTGTGAATCCATCTCATGAATTACCCAGGCAGCATCGTGGTCGAAAGCAAAGGTAGGAAGGAATGCGTTTTTGCATGGGTAAAATAAGAGACTATACTCAAATAATTTGTAGCTCTTTTAATAGTGAGCAAAGCGAGCCAGCTTCACTGCATTTCATATTTTATACAGATTTATATTCAATAAACTCAGCATGATATCTTTAGATATAAATTTGCAGTCTGACTGCAGCTCTTACCACGAATGTCTTCTTTGCATTTGTGCTGCATGTCTTTGTGCTTGTTCGTGTGGCATATCAATTATCACCTGAATCAGCTGATTTGTAATCTTGACTTTACAGGATGGGACATCATTGAATGCTTGAATTTGAAAGTGGTAGTGAACTTCCCTTCAAATTAGGCCTACAACAAGTATCGATTGTATCATAATTTATTGTAAATTCCAAAGAAATTACTGTACTAGGAATTGATTTTTAAAAAATAATTAAAACATGTTCACCTTTAGGTAACCTGGTTGTCATAATCATCTAACAGGTTAGAACTTAGCATGATGTTTGTCAGAATTATTTGCGAACTAACAGTGTATGTAAAAAGTAAGCTTGGCTTGAGGAACGCAAACTTTTATTTTTACAGAATGAAGAACGCTACTGTTTTTTTCTTAAGTTGCATTTATGCCTTACTGATAGTAACAAATGCCGCTGGAGTTCTAAATTTTCAAAGCTTTTTTTATTACAAGATTATTGAAGATTGCAGTTATAAAAGATAGTGGCAGGTAATGAAAGTAAATAAGTGCTTGTATGCTTTTGGCTTTCAAATTCATACACAAGCAATTCAGATCAGCTGTGGTACAAAATAGCTCTCTTATTCTGTTGTGCACCAGTTTCATTTCACTACTTTTAGATGAATCTGATATTCACAATAGGATTTCCCCCCTCCCACCCCCACCCCCCCTCCCTCTTTATACCAGGCTAATTTTCCTCTGTATTTTCTCTGCTATTTAATTTGTGTGTAAATGTAAAAAATTAATTTGTCTCTGATTCTTGACTTCTTTGTAAATCTTACATGTCCTAAAGTCCTTAGATGATTTATGAGATTATATTTAGAATGTGGCGTTTACTATGATGCAAAAATATATTAATTTTCAATCAATTAGATGGAAATCTCTTTCACAACACCACCACTCTAGAAACTAGAAAGACCACAGGTTACCAAGTTACATGTTTAGCTTATCTAATCATCCTCTCCATTTCCCTTGCCCTCCCCTTTCTATTGGTTTGAGAATATGATACATTGAAATATTGAAAGGTTCTTTGCTTTCATCGAAACATCTCCATATTTGTGCGGCTTGTCTCTGTTTCCTTGTAAAAGTACAGCTATCCTTGTCCTTTTCATTTTAAAATTGTGATTAATGATTTCTCTCCCTCTCCTCCCCCCATGTGTTGTTTTTAACATTGGTGATTACGAGAAAGGAAAAGCACTGGAAAACATTCAATATTCATAATGATTCCTGTTGAATTTGGAGATTATCAACTCACCATTAGAGGCAGGATTAGCGAAACCACTCTTTCAGAACTGTTCATCAATCAATTCTTCTACCCCCCTTGACTAGATTTGCAAAAGTATCTAGAGATTTGCAATTGCAAGTAATTTTTTTCCCCTTATGAATGTATAATTTTTTTTCTTTTCTAGTTTTTTCATTTTTAATATTACTCAAACCCATTGAAGCTTTGGACTTAATTCACCAACAGATCAGTTCACATGAAAAACAGAAAATGGACAAAAAATGGACTGCAGCTAGTTGAAGGGTACACAAGTCTTTTTGCTTTGCTCTTGTGTTTATATGTGTTCACAGTACCATGTGTAACTGTTATCTTGTGAATGTTTCGATCTGTGTAATCATATTATTAACAAATTATTTTGGCTAACATAAGACTAACCAGGTTTGAATACACATCATAGCTAGGCTAAACCACAGGAATTTTAAGCTTTCATACCCCACAGGTCAGATTCTGTGAACAGTAACAGATTTCATATGCACATTGTGCATTTTGTATAATTTTTCACTGAGGATGTTGAAAATTGTTGACATTGCCCCATTGTCCACAGACTGTAAACTTTACTTAACATATTATAAACCAATCGCTGATTGTTTAGCAAAGAGGCGAATACCCTGCTACACTACAGTCTTTGTACCACTCGCCCTTATGCAATTCAGCCAACGAAATGCAAAAAAAAAAATCCTACGTGGGCTCTCTTGTAAAGAATGTGTTAAATACTGTAACAAGTTGTTCTTAAGTGCATGTTTTGAAAGACAAAACCAGTTTCCAAGTAATTGCATGTAAATTTGATATTTGATTCCTTTCCTCTACATTCTTATAGTTTCTGTTAGAATTAAGTTTATTAAGCATCATTTTGAGTGTAAGAAACTAGGAAGAATAGCTTGGAAGATGTTGTAATGATGTTGTCCATTCTTTTATACTCTGCACTGAATGCTTATGTGTCTTGATAATTTTTGTACTTGTTGTATTCATGTTGTTAGAATACATGCGGTTTAAGCAATAGTTAGGAGAGGCTCATGCATTATCGCTAGATGTTCACCTAGAATGGTTAACGTTTTTTAAGCATTAGATCTCAGGGATGATAGTTTGGTTTGGTTACCAATTTTACGTCCCCTGCAACACTGTAGGGTCATTTAAGAGAGGGGCTTCTTCGACCCTGCCTGTCAGGGCCAACCCGGGCTGAGAGGGAAAAGATCCCAGCAGAAAAAAACACCAGATTGTCTGCGCTCAGGATCAAACCGGGGTCTTCAGCATGACAAGCGAAGAGCCTAACCATTACACCACAGCGCCGGTTCAGGTATTCACTAATACGTTGTAGAATCTTCTGACTATAGATACCCGGTATTTACATTTTTTTTTTTATTGTATTCGTTAAGCTGGATTTCAACAATTTTTTTTTTTTAGAAGAAATGCCGTCAGTTTCATAGCAATTCTCTTGACTTCGCTGAAGTTTATGTTACCCAAGGTTTTGATGCTGGGATCACTTTCTAGGCAGAGCAAAATGCTGAACTCTAAGATTCAGTGAACACTAAATTGCAGCCAATCACTTTTTGTATATATCATTAACACTTAATGGTCACTCTGCGCATATGTGTGCCAGGCCAGAGAAGCCCAATCGTGACTTGGCTGGCTAAGCATGACCGTGAGGATTCTTTATTTTCCTGGCCGTGTGACTGCAAAGTGCTAAAAAATTGTTGCATTTACTGCCAGGGCAAATGCAAAGAGAATATATAATATTCAATTCATGGGCTTTTTTTTGTGTGTTTCTTGTTAACTGTTCAAGAGTTAATGTGGTCAGTCAACATTCTGTCAATCTGTCACAATCAAGCAGATCTTTGAATGGATTCATTTTTTTAATAAGATAGATGCCTTTTAATCTGTTAAGGTTAGTGGCGTTCTCAGATTAAAGGCATGTGAACAGAATCAATCAATTAATCAAAATCATGATATGCTGATGAAAGAAATAGAAATTGATTTCGCACCGTAAAGGTGTAGAATATATCGTGCTAATTTACAAATTGAATTATTGTCTGGCTTGCAGTGCAAATAGAAGTGGTGATAAGCCCATTGCAGGTTGTGTTGACTTGAAGTTAAAGTGTGATTTCCATTCATATTGGTATAACTTTTTAAAAAATGTTTCTGAATTCTGAAACTTATCACTAAGCTTTTCTCTAACCTAAATTGGTTTTACAGGAGGATCTGAAGTCGGAAAGATTTATAACACACAGTGTTATGATATGTAGCTCCACACACAATAGAGGTTTAATACTAATGCAGGATTATTTGGTCGTTTTGGGGATTTTTGTTTGTTTGTGAGATCTGTTTTTGACGTGGATGCATTGAATGGAGGTTGCAGTAGTAGCTGGATTATTTGGAAGGAAAGTTTGAATGACACTGTAGTGTGTGTCAGGGGGAGATTCTTGGGATCTCTTGTTGAGCATTGAATGTGAACTCTTTGATTGTTTGTGGACTGTTCCTTACAATCTGTCTTTCAAAAGAAATAATTAAGAGGGTTCAAGTCTAGGGAATACAATGACCTTTTATTGTGGGCTGGAGTGTAATCACAAGGTTAGTGCAATTTGGGATTAAGATTGAATTTTCTCAAAAACACTTTTCTCTGCTCATGATCAAAGCTACATATCTCCCATACTATTGACCCGACATGCTTCAAATTTGCACTATATGTTCATTGTGATCGAGCTAAAAAAAAAAATACCCACCCCACCCCCACCCAGTAAAGATTAATTTTTTTTTTCTCCAAAACTCAATCTGACAAAATATTTATTATGTGTGCAAGTACACCTATGTGCAAATTCTTCCATCATTGTGGTTGATATTAAGTGGGAAAATGGGCTATAAAAGTGTACAAAAATCCAGACTGTTTTGTTGCGTAGTTTCCATGGCAACCATATGTGTTTTTGCTCTCAAATTTTATGTCAAAGCCAGAGCAATGTTACAGAATACTCTCATGGCAGATTATTCAGTATTTTTTTTTTACAAGACTGGATTTCTGTTGTCACTATAGACCTCGTCCATAAGGCATTCTCCAAACCTCTCTTACAACACAAGGGCCACTCAGGGTATGCAGCTTGTGACCACATCTGCTGGAGCTGGGTATTCCCAATAGCAGACCCACTTCCCTTAGAATATCTAAATATTCTTCTGATGTTAGTTTTGTGTTTTCGTAGTCCTTGTCATGAAACCAGAACCAGTCAATCTTTTTCCTGCAGCTGAACTCAAACCAGCCATCTCCAAAGCAAGGTGTCATGTTGCGTGCACATCTGAAAATCATATGAAAAATACAATAACTTCTATAATACTCCTCTACCTCAAATCTCTTTACAATTTTACGCAGCAATGTCCCCATGGCTTGTCCAATGGCAGGCAAACTTCGAAATAAATTGATTGAAAAATGAGGAGATTATTCAACTTTAAATGGGCCCTCTTTGTTTTTTTGGACAGGTACCTTAGATCTGCATGTGTACACTTGGAGATGTAGTTCAATGGATTTGTGCTTTTATGCTTAATTGTTTCTTTGTTGTTGTTGTTTGTAGCAACATAATAGTTTCTGCATGTATATTTCTGTATTGTGGAATGAGTTTACAAACTGTAAAAAAATTAACTTTGTTTTTGGAGTTTTCATCAGTATTTTCTCATATCGCTGATTGTTTAGCACAGAGGCGATTCCCCCCACTACAGTCCTTATACTATTCGCCCTTATGCAAAACAACCAATGATATGTTATAGAGGCTACTAAATAATTGGATCCTTTTTCTTCTTCTTTTTGGTGAACAGAAGATTTCCTTGTTCAGCCCATGAACTTTTCAACTTTGCATGGACCATGTTTGTTCAAGTGAAAGGTGAGCTCTCTTTAGTTTCTTGTGCTTTTGAGATTTATGAATGATTTTTCTTCTTTATATAGTTATCGGCTTCATTGTTGTATTTCAATTTATTTCTTCAATGCATCTGATTGGTGTAGTGTCTTGTGCTCCTTCTATTTCTTTTTATGTGTTACTATTGTTCCAATCTGCTTCCTGGCGGTGAAATGACCTTGTAGTATTGATAAACATAGCTAGACAAACTAAGCAAAATTGGATAGTTTGATTCATGGACACTGGTTACGTGCAGCAGTATCCTTAGGAGCTTAAAGTGATGAACCATTTGATTTTGCCTTAGCGTCCCTTTTATTGGTATAAATATGTTTCCCCTGCTATTCTAGTTCTATATTACTATCATAGTGTTTTTATTTTGAATACAATTGCAGGGTGTCCCCTAAAACAGTCATGCTTTGTTCTGGCCAAGTTGATGAAACTTTGAATAATTGAAAGTTCATTCAAAAGAAATTTTCAAGATGCAAGAACCATCCAGAAGCATATTGTAAAAAATTGTTTTGAACAAAATCAGTTTGGCAATTGCCTACTAAAAGCAGAACCTCCTAGAGATAAAGAGGTCAAAATATGTACTGGAGACAGCGGATACGAACTAACTAATAATGAAAAACTAAGATTCCCACTAAACACTGAAGTTCAGGGTCGATTAAAAGGATGATTAAGTGATTAGAAAGTTAGGTGGAAAATGTTAAGGAATCCTCACAATGTCCTCTGAGGGATTTCCTCCTGGAATCAAAGGTTCTGGTTAACTAAACACCTGATATGTTCTAAGGCAGCATTTCTTGCAACAAGTCCTATTTTCCACACTGTGTTATGCTGCATCTTTCAGCACATTTCTATCTTGAAATGAACTGGTCCCTAATGGCATTTCTCAGATACTATAATACAGGTCTTTACCTGTTTTGATATAGTTGGTATAGCCCATCCTGCTGTAGCTTTCTTCAGATAACAAAGTTTTCTCGATTTGTTATTCGTATCTGTCCAGGTAATTTTCCGGCCATCAGTGATGATCTTGTAAATTCCTACCACCTCCTGCTCTGCTGCATTGACTGGATCTTTTCAAATGCTGTCCTGGGTGCGAGGAAAGACCTGCTTAATCCTGACTTTGAAGGTTTGTTAAACTGTTAAAAGTTTTCACTGTGTTTTACTATCAGCTGTAGAGAGGAATGCTTGGAGCATAGGATGTTTAGACCTGAGTCCTTCTTTTTCTGAAAGATTGGTTTCTTCTGCTCCTTTGTTTTCCTCCATGATGTAGTATCGGAGAGCATTATTGCACAATGATTTGGTTTGGTCACCAGATTTATGTCCCTTGCAATACTGTAAGGTCATTTCAGAGATGGGCTGCTTCGACCCTGCCTGTTACGGCCAATCCGGGTTGAGAGTGAAAAATCCCAGCAGAAAGAAAACGCAGGATCAAACTTGGGTCTTCTGCATGATAGGTGAAAAGCCTCATTATCATTATCACACCACAGTGCTAGTTGTTATATAATAGATTTCGTTGACTTAGGTTTCATGATCGGTTTCTCTTGCATTTTTGTTGATATTGATCTTCATAAAAGACACTATTTTCAAAATTTGTTCCAAAGGTCACATGTTGACATATTTTTGCATATCCTCAGGTCTGCCAGAAGACTTTCATGCAGCCACTTGGCGTCCAGGCACTACAGCTCCATGCATCATGCAAATTTTGTGTGAGCGACATGATGGGCTTGTCGTGGAGGCCAAGACGATAAAGGAACATTGGTGGAAGCCACATGTCCGCAGACTCTTTGATAAGAAGGTAGGATGCATGTTGATACGTTCGTTGGAAATGTGTGAGTTAAGAAAATGTAAAATGAAAAAGTAGGGAAATATCATTTTGTTGTTGTGCTGTGCCAATGTTTTATAGGAAAGGAAAATTTCAGTAAAATATCATTTTGTTGTTGTGCTGTGCCAATCTTTTACAGGAAAGGAAAATTTCAGTAAACCACATTTTTAAGTATACATTTTGTTCAAATGCTGGCATCAAGTATGTGTTCCATTTTTTTTGTTTATGTTTATGTGTTTGATATGCAGGTACCTCATGAGATAAATATATTTGTACATTAAATTTTTAGAATATAAAGAAGCTGGGCTGCTTAATGAATTGCTTGCACTCTTTTTTCCTGTTGATCATTACTTATTACGAACTCCTTTCCTCAGATTTTAATTATTTTGAATTTAGAAATGACAGTAGATGGTGAACTATGTAGATGAAAATGAATCTTTCTGTAACAGTTCATGTCGTCTAAAAAGAGTAGAATCTCATTTTTTAAAAAGTTGGAATCGGACTACAATTTTCTTTTGAGGGTTTGCAACTCTTGTTTTTATTTCAGTGCCTTGCATGTTTCTCTGACTATTAATGTTTTTGCCGCTTCTTGATCTCTGTAGGAATCTTAATTTGTCAGTCACATTATTTTGCTTTTATTTTGTACTAACTTTTGTCTTTATTTCTCAGATCCTAAAGGGAAAGGCAGATAGTCTTTCAGGCATCTTAGACATTGGCAACTTTGAAGAGAATTCGTAAGTATTGTTTGTTCTTCCCCTGTATTAAATGGTTTTAGTAGTCAGATGTGTTACATTCCTTTAAAGTCATTCATGTATTACGGATACTGTTAAATTTTTGCTGTTAAATCCATTTCTTTCACGAAGAACTTCTTTTTCAACATTTTCCATTTAACCGGTCAGTGATTGTGTCGTTAACTGCCTTTTCCCCTGCGAATGTAAATTTTCAGTTATTTTTCACGGAATTCCACTGGCATTCCTTACTAAAGAAACCAGGTTAGCAAATGTATTCCAATGCAAGCGTATGTTTCAAGGACACCTGTTTTCTTTTTTTTTTTGTGTGTGTGTGTTCAGGAAAACAACAAGCAATATGTACGAAGAGTTTGTCTTGAGTGTTGGGGACTTTGATGAGCGTATTTTCCTTGGAGAGGATGCCAGTGAAGAGATTGGCACACCAGGTGGTCAGAACTCAGCAGCAGACTTAGCTCAGCAGATGCAGGTCAAGAGGTCATCGCTCAAGCAACACTTTGATGAGGTATTATGTATTACCACGGCAGTTGTTTGTTTTAAGTCTTTGTCCTATTGGCGTAGGTTGTGGGGGAAGAGGGTAGATGTCTGAAATGTTTTGAGGAAGGGCATCAGGAGGGATATTTGTAGTCAAAACTGAAGATGGTATCATCAGGGCGCGTATCGAGAGTATCGTAGAAATAATTTGTTTTCCCCGCTCTACTAATTTCTCTGACATTTGATCTTTTATAATTACTCAAGATCTGGAACCATATTCTGACACTGCTATTGTTTTTTTTTCAGTTTAATTGTTAAAAGATAAATTTTCCTCTGCTCTTCATGTAATACAGGGTGATAAAAAAAATAAAAATGAATTAACCTGATTTTATGAGGCAATATTTTGAAAAGTAAAAGTAAAAGAAAAATCAATATACGTCAAAGGCATTGTATTCACAACCAAGTTTTAATTCCTGTCTTATAAGTGTTCAGTGTGGAGACCACCAGAAGCAGGGGCAACATAAATATGATTTAGAGAATTCATCCCAGACGCCGCCAGACACTTATACATAGCAGGGATGAATTCTCTTGACTTGACGTTGCCTGTGATGCTGGTGGTGGCCACGCCACACTGAACACTTGTAAGACAGAAAATAGAACTTGATGGTGAGTACAATACTTGTGACTTCCCTTGGGTTTCTCATTGATTGTCCTTATAAATATATTGCACCATAAAATTAGGTCAGTCTGTACTTTAAATTTTCACCCAAGAACTGTTCCCATGTTGACATGCCCTTTTTTCTTGCTACCAGACAAAGTCATTAACCCCATCCACACCCTTGACTGGTCGTCGCTACCTCAAAGAAAAAGACCCAACAAGTGTAACACCTGTGTCGACAGCAACTCAAAGTGTTTCACGCCTTCAGACGCTATTGGCTGGTTGCAAGACCTCCCCATCTGATACTTTATTGGAGTTGTTTAAGTGAGGGAAACGGTATTTTCTACTTGTATATATATTTTTGCCTTTTTCAATTTTATGCCATATACAGCTGTCAGCATGCAGGGGAATAGCAGGATTGGCCCTATAGCTCATTGGCACCATGCAGCTGAATATTTCCTTTATATTATCAATGATTATCTTGCTTGGGTTTCAAATATATCAGTATGTAATGATGGTGAGATGAAAAATATTTACAGAGGGCGAGTTGAATCTAGTGTAGAAGTATTCCTTTGCTCCAACATGTTTTCCCTTTTCTTAACTTTTCCATTTCAAGTTGTTCTATTATTTAGAGGGATTGAATATTATATTGAATGGACATTTCATCAAACCCTATTGTAGCCATTTGGTGGTTACAGGTAAAATAAATCATTTTAATTGCTATGACAGGATCCAGTAGTTTTTAATCCTCTTTTTTTTTATCAGTGTACTTTTCTTTCTTCAGAGGCTGTAGCAACAATCCAAATCAAGATATTGTGGAGAGGGTGAAGGAAATGGGTGAGACATTCTGCAAGTTTTATGCAAAGGTTTGTGCATTTGCTTTATCTATACCAACTTAGTGAAATGTTAAAGACTTAATTAGGATTGGATGTGTGATTTAAGGAGGGAAAATTCTTATTTCTAAGATGGTAATTTCAAGTAGTGTCATACTCTTGAGACATAGGGCTTATTTTTATCCAAATTTCCTTTTTTGCAAAAGTTTTTTATTTCTGCTCACCGACTTGGCTGAGAACAGTTATTTGAAAAGGTTGTTTTTATCCAGCTGAAATATGTTTTTTTTTTTATCAGATCACTCTTTGCTAGGCTTTATAGGTAAGTGTCTTTATTTGAAGGCGAACACTGAGCTTGTCAATTGCACCCCACCAATCTTGTCTTTTCAGTCAATCGAAAACCAGGTGGGCGCCCCAATTGACTTCGGTCGCCAACGACTTCAGCTTGGTGAGAGTCTATATTTCAAGACACTGGAGGGCATTGTTCAAGGAGAGAAGAAAAGAATCACCGGCACAGACTCCAGCCAGCGCAAAATAGATCTAGTAGTACGTAGCCTAACCTACATATTCTGCCTTGTTTGTTTGCTGCTTTGCGTTTTGATTCATGTTAGGTAAATGTATGCATTCTCTTTGGGTACTTTTTAAATCTTTTATTGTTGATGAGAAATATGTGGGTGGTTAGGGGTAGTAGCTCTGATATCATCTGCTCCTTCTACTTCCTTTAATCTTGCTGTTATTGTTCAAATTCTCCCAGTGCAGAAATGACCTCAAGAAAAGAACTAAGCAGAAATATTCCTGGCACTGTGATTCCCTTTTTCGCAGTGGTAGAAGATTTTCCTCTTCTCACCCAACTTACATCTTCTCATGGAGAAAGGAAAAAGTGATGAGATCCGTTTCTATGCTTCTGTTTACTTTCATTTTTAAACTCCTTTTAGGTACAAGTATTTTGTGCTTTGTGCACATAATATCCTTTTTCCTGCAGCCTCAGTGAAATATGGGGATGGCAGGTTTTTATAAAGATATAAATAGATAAATGAGAAGAAAACCACCAGGGGCCGGTTGCACATGTCACAAGCTGGTTCGCTAAAATGCTTAGCTGCCCAGCTAAGATTGGGAATTTCCCGACAAGCGACACTAACTAACTGGGTTGCACAGGTCCAATATCTCTAGCTCTCCAGCTAGTTTAGCCCCACAACTTTAGAGGTCGTCGGGGCAGCTCTAAATCTCTTAGCTAGTCAGCTAACTGTGTGTCAACATGGCTGGTTTCATTCATCAACATTTTGTGCAGAGGATTCAGAGAAGGAATCGAGTCGTTAGAGAACGATTCAATCCTCTTCAAGAAATTGATGATGAAGAACTTTATTCACGTACGGGCGTCACGCTTTCTTCCTCTCTTAGATAGTATCTTCGCTTCTTTCTGTTTACCTTTCTTCATCCTCATCTTTTCACAAATTAAAGGACTTTCTTT
>JAUKPP010253532.1:0-11808 GCA_032273245.1 Phyllaplysia taylori
GGAAACCCCCCCCCCCCCCCCCCCCCAACAAATCATTGACCTTGAAAAACACATCCAAGTCCAGTATGTTCACACGCCCATCTATTTGATCTTTCAATATGCATTTATAAATCAACTATGCTGTTCTTTTTCCAATATCCTCTTTTTTAAGCAAAGATCTTTCTTTTAGCTTGTCTGTGAGGTCTCTATCGTCTTTTTCACTGATATTGTCTTTATAGGGAATTTGAGCTGTTCACTCTCTTAAAGATCTTAAGAGCAATGGGAGCATTGCTCTGCACTTTGGAGTGGAGGACCTTTTTATTGGCCACTAAGCACTGCAGAAAAGCAAAGCAGTCTTAAGACCTTTCTAGACTGGCTTTATTACTGACATATATATGTATGTTTCAATATGGCTCATCTTCTAAGTATTCATTAAAAGTTCTTTGACTTTGTCATTTTCTGTACCATACAGGTGTCATACGACAATCCAGACGAGGAGAAAGTGAAGCATGTCAGTATTGAAACGGCTACCTTAGTCGAGGCCAAGGTGAACAGTAAACTTTGCTCTTCCAAGATTGATGCCCTTCTTTGCCACCCCAGCCTCAGTTGTCAAAGTGATATCCCAGTCGAGACTGATTCAATGTCCTTGAGAGCTGGCCTAGAGGGCTTTGATGCCACTGCAAAGGTAGTGCACAAGCTTGGCTCAAGTCGAGAGACAATACTATCTGAAACATCAAGCATGATTGCGAGCCCGGTGAAATTAATTAGGCAGACCCTTGACCTTACAGAGCATGAGTGTAAAGATGTGGAGCCTTATACTCTCTGCCTCTTGACGTGGGAAATGCCAAAGGAAGCGGTGGACTACTTCCTCATATATAAGCTGGATGAAGTGAGTGGAACTCAAACCCCAATTGGACACTCAGTGCTCAACAGTTTTCTGTGGAAGTCTACTTCTGAAGCCAGCAGAGAGATTGAAAAATTGTTTATTTATCCTGTTTTTGCTGAAAAATTATAGATAATCTGTGATTGCTAATTGATTTTTATAGTAATTGAAAGTCTCCTCTCATGTGCAATACATATCATATCATATCATTATACAATAGATTGATACATTTTATGTCATACAATTGCTTATGAAGAAAGGTATATAATACATTTTTAACATGAACTGAAAGTCCTTGCCTATTTTCTTACATGACTTAATCTGTGGATTTTGTGTGGTGCTGGTGGATACAGCATGATGCATTAGATAATACAACAGGTGTGTACACTCTGTTATTGTTTACATCTAGCCTCTTTTTTAAAAGCACTATTAAGAGTGATTAGTTAGTATGGGTTTTGCACATACTTTAGTAAAGGCTGGCCTCCCATTTGAGTGAACTATGAAAGAAATCCTGAAAGAATGCTCTAGTTATGGTACTTATGTTTTGTGTAATTCAAAGTATATAATTCTTAAATGACCAGCTCTTGCTTATGCATGATGCATTATGTTTAATGTCCTTGTACAGTACCAAATTATAGAATCAATTAACTTGTATGGAGAGCCTTGTTTTGCTAAGAAAACTTTTTTGCACATTCCGGTTGATCAGAAATTTTGTACAATGAGATTTATACAAACAACATAAGCATTCACCTTGTGGGTAAAATTTTGAATTTCTAAGATGCAATGTTGTAAAATCCTAACATTGAACGCTGGACGGCGCCATAAGTTAAGTGGCCAGTCTTATGGGTCCAGTAATGTGGGCTTGTATTTGATTTAAAAACCAGGTAAGCCTACTTGTTTAAGCCTGTGAATGTGGTCATTACAGCAGCCTACCACAAGTCTTTCAATGGCCTGCTTTGACATGAGCCCTGCCAAAGAATCCATAGAATTTGATAGGATTCTTACTCTTTAGTAACATGCCTTTCTTGTCACCTCAGGTGCCTGTAATTAGGTGGAGACCACTGTATTATATTCTGTTTACAGGAATGCCCTTTTACAGTTGGTTTTCTTACCCTTTATTTCTATAGTTTTCACTAATTTTCAGTGAAAAAATAGACGTTATTCTCAGTACATCATTAGTTTTTTTCTTTTCCCTGTATTAGTTGTGTCTTTTATCGGTCTTTGGATTCGCAATTGTGACTTTGTAGATTTTCATTTTTTCTTCTTCACAAAATCCCATTGTCATCCCCATTTCATCTTAAAATGTGCAAGACTTTATTCCATTTATCGTATACTCAAATCCATTTATCAAGAGCATTAAAAGACTTATTTTATACAATTTTATTCATTTTCAACATTTTTAGATGTTATGTCATTTGTCTCTGAATTTTGATATATTATGCCTCAGTGATTGATCCTGCTAAGACGCCTCTCTGGCATTAATCTCTTGAGAAAGAGAGGTTATGACCATCCTGTAATGGGTTTGATTCCTACCACGCCAAGTCCAAGATGAAAAATATGGGAAATAAGCTGCTGTCTCATCAAGCGTAAAGGGTTAGGAGATAAGCATTAAAAATAGTCTGCCCCCTGTTAGTGTTCTTTGACTGGGTGAGTCATTTAATTTTTGTTGCTCAATGTGTTACATATCTATGGTTCGGGGCAAGACTTGGACAAGCGCCATTTTGCAATTTTACAGAAGAAACAAAAGGCATTCTTATTTTTGCTATACTTTTTAAAAATATATTTTTTTTTATTAATGATGCCCTGTCAAAATGTTGTAACTTAAGTTCCATTAAGTGTGGGGAGCTCATGTTTTGACGCAACACGCATGATTACTTTGGTATCGATTTTATAAAAAAAAAAAAAAAAAAAAAATTGGCGCTTGTCTGAGTGTTGCCCCGAACCGTTGATATAAAGCAGCAAGTTAACCTTCACTAAGAGTGAAAGAGGCCTTGAACCCAAGTTTGGATTAATTTGGTTTTTGCTTTTACTCCCGTTGTAACACTGTAAGGTCATTTTTAGAGGCGGGTTAATTTGACCCTGCCTGTTGGTGCCACCTTGGCTAAGAGGGACACAACATTCCCCCACATGGGTCTCAATATTCTGCTATTTAATAGATTTCTGCTACCGCCATTTCCTCGGCTAAACTCCGCTAAATATTTGGTAAGTGACTCTTTTACTTGAAATTATATTCCAAACCCTCAAAATGGTATAAAATAACCTTGCTTTCATAAATTGATGGTTTTTATTTTAACATTCTAGGGTTAAACAGTATAATAATAATGGATGTCTTGCAAAAATGTTCTTCTGTCCCGATCACGCAGAAAGTTCCTCTTTTTAAAAAAAACTTAGTTGAGACCCATGATCCCAGCAGAGAGGGGATTGAACTCCTGTCCTCTGCATGATAGGCAAAGAGCCTTACCATTACATCACAAATGCCAGTTCTTTAACTCACACAAACCAGATAAAATTCTGCTAAAATATTGTGTTGTTGTGTGACTAGAGAATTCTTTGTTCAATCAAAAACTGGTCAGCATTCATTGATATATATATGGTGAGCCAAAAAAACCCCCAAGTACCTGCTTTTTCGCCATATTTCACTCAATAGTCATTGGATTTTTACGAAACTTCCCATATTGTTAATGTGTCCAAGCAGGAAAAGTTCATGAAAATTTCACGTTGTTTGATGTTCAGAAATCGAAGGAACATGCATTTTAAAAAGCCATGTTATTTTCCAGTGAAGTCGAATCCTTTGATAGCAGTACATACTCCTCACTCCTTAGTTAATACTGGTTTTTTAAAAATAAATCTTCAAGAGATCAAAACTTGGTGAAACGGATTTAGCCAAGAGAGAGTTTCAAGACTGTAGACATAACTGAAATAGCTGAAGGAAGGACATTGTCTCATCAAATTCTTGGGATCGTCTTCAGTGGACAGTTTGTCGGAATCTTCTTTTTCTTCTTTTTCTGTGATCCCCTGCTAGAACTCAGGGGTAAGTCACAATGACTGAATTTTACATACATGGCCTATTCATCCTGCAGTGGCTTGTGTTTCCACAAGTGCACTTCAGGGTCTCCCCATGCCATACAGGCAACCATGATCCGTTTTTGTCTGGGCACTCTTATTGTTTAAACTGAGAATAGTGTCTTCAGTTATGATGCATTTTTGCCTCCTTGTATGGTATCATGCTATGCATCTGAGCGGAAGGTGCCATTCTTTGCTTTCCCAGGTGAGGGCCGTGCACCTCCACGGGCGGTCAGAATCAATCATCATTATTTTGTCATCTAAGGAATATGCTCCAATCAGCAAATTTGGAAGATAAGGGTTTTTATGCAGCTGAAAAGGGTTGATTAACTGACTTTTAAAATTTCGCTTATCACTGACACCTGATCATCAAACTACTAAATTTTCAGGAACTATTTCTGCTTGGACACACTAACTATATGTGAAATTTCGTGAAAATACATTCACTATGCAGCTGTGGCAAAAAAGCAGAAGCCTACTCACCCTGTAAGCCTATGTGTATTACATGTACATGCAAAATGTGTATAAGAACATTGTAGGCCTACATGTATTAAAGATTTTATGACATATTCTGAGGTGTGTTTTTTTTCCTCTGTGTCGGCTTAACTTATCACCTCAAGCAACTCTGAACATGAACAACTCTCGGTGACCACCTGTACAAGATCATTACTTGTACAAACGACTACTTCTACTCATTGATCTTATTTTCCCTAAAAATTGTCACTATTTGCGATAACCACCTGCATAAAACTACTACTACTATGTACATATACATATACTTTTGGATTCTACAAAGAGTGGTTATCTTGGACTGATTACCATCACTGTGGTCTGTAGGGCAATAGTTAGGCTTTTCGCCTATCGTGGGGAAGACCTGAACTTGATCCCACGTGCAGATGATCTGCGTTTTTTCTGTTGGATTCGTCCCCCTCAGCCTGGGTTGGCTCTTACAGGAAGTGTCAAAGTAGCCCGCCTCTTAATTTAATGACTTTACAGTATTGCAAGGGACGTAAAACTAGAAATCTAGTAATCAGACAGTACTGTTATTTTGAAGCAGATTCTCTCTCTCTGAGTAGGCCTACAATGTGGGGGCGTCGATGGCTGAGCGGTAGTGCGCCCGCCTACAGATGGGAAGGTCCTGGGTTCAAATCCGAACAGGATCCACGAGATTTTTTCGGAGTTTTATGGCTCCGACCCCCGTCCTATCGGAGATGGACGTAAAATTCGGAGGTCCTGCCTCGTAAATGACCTTATAGAGTTGCATGGGGCGTTAAACCAAAACCAAAACCAAAGCCTACAATGTGCCTCTCCAATGGGAAAGTGTAGAGGTCATCAAAACTTCCCAAAGAAACTTAAGATCATGGTCGCATCTGCTGGGATTTGAACCAAAGTCAACAACCAGCCCCAGAAGAGACCACTTGAAGCAGGCCACCCATGCCTATATACTTCATAATATAGTTTTGTAGGTGTGCTGCCTATGCATTAGGTTTATTAGGTGTGGTATGCATTAAATCCCTTTATTGCCATTTAAAGAGCCTTTTATTATCATTCCGGTTCGGTAGCCTTGGTAACAGATTACAACTTTGGCCCACTTCTCCCTACAAGGGTAGCCCATTTCTCCCCATTTGTAGGCCTATTTATATGTTGACTTCAGCCCCCTATAAAAACATGTTCACTCCATTACTGTCATTTTGCTTATAGCTACATGTGTTTTTTTAACACAAGAAATGTTGTTTAGATTGACATGAATGATTTTGCCTATTGTTATTTGATTTTTTATTTCGCATTTAAAAAAAATATTATCCCCCGAAGGCCCACTTCTGTCTTCTCTCTCCTATGGTATACTGTTTTTAGGCCTACTGTTTTCCTTCTTTTTTGGGGCTGACCAACACTACAAACTCTGACAAGAGATGGAGTGGAAGGCTTACCACAGCTAAAATGTGCACCTTGTTGCGCTACAATTCGTTACTCCTATAGGCTACATGTAAGGTACATTTGTCTTTTATCTATTGCAGTTAGTTGTTTTTATTTGGAGGTTTATGGCCCATTGCACGCTATAGATGGACCACAATCGTATCAGTGACGGCATTTTCTGTTCTCACTCGTAGGTCTCTTGCAAACACTGTATTGTGTAGGCCTGCTTGCTACTTATAACTTATTCTGGCTTCTGTGGATGTTGCAACAGACGAGGAAACTACTGGACATCCAATATAGTACCGCGATGAAATATAAAATGAATGTAGGCCTACAGGCTACTCGTATCATGTTTTCCAGTGTTGCATGGTTGAAGGGAAATAACAAGTAAAATTCCCAGTGAATGATATACATATTTCCATGTTACTCCCCTTTGTTAGCTAACCCGAAGCTCGCCGGTTGTTTTTGTTTGTAGTTGTCTCCCCTTCCCAGTGTTTTGTTTACGTTGTTGATCTTTACAACATACAACTTACTCACTGTGACTCGTGACTGTAAACTGATTCAAACAAGCTCAGGTTTGTGTTTATTTTGGCAAGATTGAAGAATGCCGGACCAGCGATGATTTCCCCCAGTTTTTAATCCCTCAATGAAGAATCTCGGATAGATTATCTAAAAATTAAAAATCTAGATCTAGATCTAGATCTAGAGATCTATTCATGTCATTGTTTGTCAGGATGAGGGGGGAGACACCCCTCCTGAACTTGAAGTGTAAGCTAAACCCCCACCCCTTCCCCCGCCCCCTAGAAGCCCCCCTCCCCCACCCCTTAGTAGTGGTCCGGTGTTATTATTCAATCTTCTTTTTATCTTGGTACATTGTTGCGATTGCACCCAGCACCGGTGTAAGTAAGAAATTAATTAATACACGTCCTCAAAATAGCAGTTTTGCCGAGTTCCACCATTCATTGTTGAAGTTGAAGTTGACAGATTGAATTGATCAATCATCAATCATTCATTAAATCATTACCTATTCTAGGCCTATGTTCCACGGGTTTCCCAGTCACAGTAAAGGCCAACCAGAGGGCTTGCTTTTGCACTTCAGTCAGTTGCAATGTCACTACCTGAGGCCATTTAGCCTATGCAACTTTCAAGAAACTCTAGAGGCTTAGGGCTTCTTAGGCTACACTTTGACTTTGTGTAATTTACACAAATCTAGATCTAGATATCTACAGCTACTGGCTGGGACTGGGAAGGACTCCGTAAGGAGCAACCAAGTCTCTACTAGTCTGACCCTCTCTGAAAACCCTATACTACACCTATGCCACCTGGTCTAAGAAGGCTCAAGGATGTTGGGCCCCTCATACCCACTTCCAACAGGGTTGAGCCTGATAACTTTTACGGCATGCCAAATGCCCATGCCATAAGCAAACAAGGGAAGCCAACTCAACCTCATCACTCCCTCCTACTCATCTCCTTTTCAACACTGTGTATAGTCCTAGCATTAAGATTAAGAAGATTTGTACAAAGATCGTGCAGCTTTTGGTAGGCTACATGTAGCTTAATAATGATCATTTTAATAATTTAAGATAATAGATAGGCCTACACAAGATGACAAAACTGAATGAAATTAAAGTGTTAAAGTCAAATAGGGTTATATGGGATGGATAGCAGATCCAATAATCCTACAAAGTAGATAATTAATCTGACATTTTTGCCGAGGACAGGTGATGTCAGATTATCAGCGCTCTACTGTACAGTTTTGGCTGTTGTTGGAGAGTAAACATTATATAGGGTGAGCCAAAAAAAATAGGTTCCTCGGTTTTCGCCATATTTTGCTTAATAGTCAACGGATTTTTACGAAACTTCCCATACTGTAAGTGTGTCCAGGCGGAAATAGTACCTGAAAAATTCATTTTATTTGATGCGCAAAAAAATGAAGAAACGCGCATTAAAAGAACCCATGTCATTTTCCAGAAAAACAGAATATTTCGTTTGCAGTATATGCTCCTCATGCCTGCGCTAACTCTGTTTTTAGGGATAAATTTTCGAGAAATCCAAATTTGGTGAAAACGGTTTGGTCAATACAGGGTTCTTAAGACATAGCCGAAACAGCTGAAGGAAATTATCTTATCAAAACCTTGGGAAGGTCTTCAATGGATCGTTTGTCGGAATCAGTCGACATCATGTTGTCGTCTGAGGAATATTCTTTGATGAGCAAGTTTGGAGATGAGCGTTTTTATGCAGCCAATACCGGTTGATTTATCAACTGACACCTGCAATAGACCTGTCACAAACACTTTTACTAGATTTTATACTTTTTATTAAATCTGTTGCTGTTTCATTTCTTGTTTTTATTCCAGGGGATTGTTCAGCAGCATTTGCTTAGTCATTATCATCCCACGCCATAAGGCAAAACACACTCAACAAAACTCACAAAATGCAGGAAACCATAGTCTTGATCATAATTTGATATCAAGAGATACAGAAGCCTAGTATACTAAGAACTAGTATGTTTTTTCATCGGCATAACCGATTTGAAATCCAATTTTTCCGTCTAAAGACGCGCGCAGTGCTTACCAATTTATTGCACATTCTGGAAAATCGCGCATTTTCAGAAAATAGGGTGCCTTGTAAAATTTCGCATATCATTTTAACCAGATCACCAAACTCTTTAAAATTTTCAGAAGCTTTTTCCGCCTGGACATACTTAACATGTGGGAAGTGTCATGGAAATTCTATGACAATTGTGTAAAATATGGCGAAAACCGAGGGACCTATTTTTTTTGGCTCACCCTGTATAATGCTCACAACCTACTTTTGTAAACTAGTAAACTGGTGCTCCTTTCCCACCCACTTCCTAATGGGAATCACAAGTGCTAATCTATGTATTCCCACACCTTTTTAGGTGGGGGAAACAGGAGCAATGAAGATAAAATATATTTGTTGTTTGTTACTAGTAACTTTTGACAGAAGTGCTGGATCTTTCTTTTTTAATTTTACTGTTTGTTTGGGATTTTACAGCTCCATCCACTCTATAAGGTCATGGCAGCGCTGAGAAAAGAATATAAATTATTTAGATAGGAATTAATTTTTAATATTGCCCCAGGTGGCAACCCAGTAAGCATTTTTGATTTCCAACCAACCGAAGGATCTTAATTGTGTGCAATTTGGACGAAGATTTTTTGTCCTTATCCGAGAAGACTATGTGTTAAATCTTACCTACCTACCCAAAGATCAAGGGTATGGTTAAAAGAGAAGTAGCCAAGGAATAAGAGAGGAGAAGCTTGGTAGGCTACAAGAGCAGCAAGGAGTAAGAGATTTGGAGAAAGAATGGAAGAATCAGACAGTATGTTGAAAGACTAGACAAGGCACAGAAGAAGAAGAAGAAATAAATTGGGGATAACATGCCTGCACTGCCCTAGGATTGATCCCGGGACCATTGGCATGAGAGGCCAACACCATAACCATGAGATTTTTTTTGGAAAGTATGTTTTATGAACTTTGAAGTTTGCCTGAGTGGCATCCTAATAAAGTCATAGTCTCTTCGATTTTTATCCACGACAAAAGGTTCTTTAACCTGCAAACCACGCACTCAGGGCTATCATAAAATCATATTTTCTCCCACTTATCTGAGAAATTTAAAATGTATTGGGTTTTACCTTCAGTAGTGTTGTTGACCTTTAAAAATTCGTTCTTAATCACATATAATTACAATTGTCTGTCAAATTTCCCATGTCTCAGTTTCCTGTCATTTCCTAAAGAAACAGTGTCCGTTATATTTTCATGATTATTTTGCATTTGGATTATGATTAACCATAAGATTTTTATGTTGTGCATGTGAAATGTTGTATTCAAAGTGGTGAATTCAATTTATCGTTTTAGAATACTTCGCAGGATGGTAATTACAGATTTGTAGAGTAATGTTTTCCTGCCAGCTAGAATCTTGAAGGAAAAACTTTTAATGAATTTTATTTCTACTGCGTGAACTCAAAACGCAGGGTATACACTCTTGATTTTGCATTTCATATTTCAAGTGTCGGTACATGATAAAGTCCTGTTCAATTTCAAGTTTATTCTTAGTACATAAATTATTTCTTTAATTTCGTGATGCATTTTTGGCCCCAGCACCACATTTTTCGTGCAACTTTGTAAAATCAGATCTTCAGGAAGGGGATGATAGTGATGTCATCCAACCGAATACGTGAAGGAAAACATGTGTGCCATATACCTGACATATTTGTATCAATATCACTATCAAAACAATAAAATATAAGATAAATATTCTTCTGGCTACAATAACAAGTAAGACATCATCTGCATGACTAAATTTATGACCATGTAGTTTGGTTGACATTTTTATGGAATGACCCAAAAAGTGTTTCTCGTCAGTGACAATGTAGCCTACACATTGTCATATATACATGTATAGCATAACATGATGTAACCATGTACGAGGGGCGCCTGAAAAATAATACCTCCAAGGCTGAAAAACCAAAATCCTTTAACGAAACATCTCGAAATTTACAGGGTGTAGATTCAAACCGTTTGCCTACCGGCTCAGGCCACCGGCACATAAAAATGCGCGTATGACATCACAGACACACATACAATGTAATTGCTTGCGTCAGAGAATTTTGTGAAGGCATAAGCAACTCCGTCAGAAGAAAAATGGAAAGCTCAATAAAGTTAATTTGAAACAAAATGCCGTGATTTAAATCCTTTCAATCGAAGTACATTGTTGAAGGAACATGTCCACACTAGCCTCATCATACACAGGTCCTGTTTTGCAGCACCTAGATGCTTTGCTTGCTGTTCGTCCAACGAGATGGGGGAGGGAATGATCGAACTCTTGTTCTCTGCACGATAGGTGAAAAGCCTCGTGATTATCCTACGCCAAAGACGCTGGTTTATTGTTTGTGTGTTTCGTTAACGAGAACAAGTGTATTGGCATTTGTAATGAAATGAAAAGGTTGTCGCGTTGGTCAGTCAGCATTGCCGTCTGTGCCACCTCGAGTACTAGTATCATCAAATTGTTGTTGGTTTCGTTTTACGCCCCTTTCAACACTATAAGTTTTTTTAAAAGGCGGGCTACTTCGACCTTGCCTGTCAGGACCAACCCGGGCTGAGAGGGATACAATATCTCAGTAGAGAGACGGCGATATAAAAAAAAAAAAAGCTCCACGTGGGCATCAAGGGCTCAAGGTCCTCTTCTCTGAGTAACAGGCGAAGAGCCTGGCCATTGCACCACAGACGTCACTCGGTAAATCGAGCTTCGTGAATCCAAGTCCGAACGACCCCGTCGAATACGGATTCTTGCTCACTGCATCTTCCCAATCTACTTTCTCAACAATGTGGTATATCGTCATGGTGCTTCCAAATTGGCCCAAGTCCGACTTGGGCCATAAAATAAGCCCATTACGCAATTACTCACATTATAGTGCATCATTTTAATTCAAAAGTGCCGGGCCGCTTTGCTAAATTTAATATTTCCATAACATTTTTACTTGTAACATAGCGTCGGAACTAATCAGCTTTCCCCCCAAAATGAGTTAGGAGTCAGGCCATATTAGAAGCACCATGGCGATATCAGGTCCTAATGCATGACCTTATGGTACTGGTATCGATGATTCCGTGAAATCTCAACAAGGAAAACAAAACAACAACAAAACAAAACAAAAAACAACCAAAAAGGCCACAGAGTAGTCCTCGGTCCGCTTCTTTCCCCTGAGTCATTCGATGATGGGGAAGTTGAAAAAGGAGGTAGGCCTACGAACACGGTTAATCGATTTTCTCATGAGTTGCGTTACGGAATAATATTATGAACAGGAACATCTTATTTTTTGCTGATCCGGTGGAAATGGCAACGGGGATAACGGTTCGTAGTAGTGATAAGAAGGAGGAAAAGGTGGGGATGGGGTGGGGGGGGGGGGGGGGGGGGCGATGACGGTCTAGAGGTAAGGCGGAGCGTCAAC
>JAUKPP010253543.1:0-12447 GCA_032273245.1 Phyllaplysia taylori
TAGGGGTAACGGAAATGGCGATAACTTCTACAAAACTGTCTTAATCTCTATGAAACTTCACAAAAATTTGTCCCCTTAGCTTTTCCAATGGCATGCCAACTTTGAAAGAAATTGTTATAAAATGAGGAAATTATTAAACTTTTAGAGGGTTCTCTTTTTTTTTTTTGACACCCGGTAGAATAGGATGGATACTACATGTATTTAAAATGGGTATTTCCTCGCATAGACCTACAGTACTGTAGAACAGATGTAATTTTTTGTTCTGCTCACTGATTCTAGGATAATTATGGTTGACATTATAGTGACAACTCTGTAGTAAGTATTGCCATTAAAAAATCTTTTGGAATGGGATCGGGCCGATTAATTAAAATCGAATGAACTCTATTTTGTAATGGATTTAGTGTCCTGGAATTTCTAGAAGTGTCCTTGAAAAATTTTTCCACGGACCCGTATGACCCCTGTTTGACCGATTGAGAAAAGCTAGAAATTTGTAAAATATTGTGCATTTGGTACAAATCCTTTCCCTTGGAACCCAGATCTAGTTTTAAATGAATTGTATAATCATCTGAAGGTTGGCCGGTTTTACGAGGTTAGATTGTACTTTGTATTTGATCTGAAAGTTAGCCTACTGCTTTGTTTTTGCATCTTTCTGGTTAATTGGGGGGGGGGGGGGGGGGGGGGTATGTGGCAACTTGTTATGCTTTTGTTTACATCTGCAAAATCACATGCACAAAATGTGTGAAAGTTTCCAGTTCGTTTTATTTTCGAATAATGTTGTCAGTTAAAGTTTAAGAAAAAAATTGCAGAACTGATTTTTGCTTGCATACATGTACATGTGTTTAACTTAATGTTTGCAGTTGGTGAAAAACTTGCAGAAACTGATTACTGCTTACACAATGTGTATTTGATTTTGCCTTGTTTCATGTGTATGTTTCTAGCAAATGAGATTTTGGTGACACTAAAATATTGTCTACGCCTGTTTCATTTGTTGTTTTTGTTAATTTCTCTTTATACTCAAAATTTCCTTGTCTTTATGTATCTCTTCACCACTTCTTTGTAAAAATATCATAGCAGCCAGTTGAGATCTTGGCTCTTTAAAACAATAGCATTTGACTGGGGTGTTCTTAAACTAGGAGGGATGACCAAAAAGTTTTCCGGCAAAGCACCTACCTACAGATGAGGAGGTCATGGGTACAAATCCTGGGAGGTCCACCTGTATTTTCTTTTTAAGTTTTCATGGCTCTCACCCCCATCTTATCCAAGATGGAGCCGAAATTTGAAGGTTCCACCTCTTAAATAACCTTACAGTGTTTCAAGGGGTGTTAGTGTTAAACCTAAACCAACAACTGTTTCCATTTCCAGTGTAGGTATGTGACAACAATGTATACCTCACACAGGCTTAGGTGCCGCATTCAATATCTGGCCGAACTCACATTAGTTCACACAATCACATGCTGGCAGGTAAAGTTCAGAACTGAAAAATGCTCAGTCAGCTCAGAAAAGAATGACCCGATTTTATCATGCAATATTTTTATAAGGAAAACAATACCACATTGTACTCAGAATCAAGTTCTATTTCATGTCTTTAATAAGGCCACTGCCAGCAATGCAGGCAATATCAATGCAAGAGAATTCATTCCTACTGTGGAAATGTGTCTGGGATGAGTTCTCCAAGTTGTAATGATGTTGCCCTTGCTGCTGGTGGTGGCCACATTTAACAATGGTAAGTAGGCAAATTAAACTTTCTTTGGAGTACAATACTTGCGACTTAGCTAGAGTTTTCTGTTGCTTTTGCTTATCGAAATTGTTTGACAAAATCAGATCATTCTTTTTAATTACCTTGTAGGCCTATTCATTTTTATGCTGCTACGGAACATGGCATTCAGATGTGTGTAACTTACACTTTGTTTGTGCATACAAGTACATGTATGTAAGTTGGCCACTGACCCTATTGTGCTGTTTCTGAACCAAAAGAATGAGCCATCACTAAAGGTCCTTTTAATTTTTATGTACAATGTACATGTATCTGAGAAAATATAAATGCAATTCAGTAATTGTACATCATGTAGGCCTACATATTTAGTACCAAGTATATCAGCCTCTCCGCTGGGATAGGTTGGTCGTGACAGGCAGGTTGTGACTTACATTCTTTAAATACCTTAGACTGTTACAAGGGGGCCAAACCAAAACTACCAATTAAGTAAACAACATACAGTCTAGCAGGCACATAGCGAAATCCATGGGACGCTGAAATCTTTTCGTATTGTGTGAATACTCATTAATTGCTATATTTTATTAGTACAGTCAATGATGTTAAGTTCCGATTTCTACACAAGCTTTTCCAAGTGCAAGAAAGTGTTTTTGGTCAATTGTGTGGGGTTTTTGTTAAAGTTTTTTTTTTTTCTAATCGTTACTAGATCTTGTAGTGTGTAGTTTGTCTTCTGTGCTAACACGCATTGCTATACATACTGTAGTAGTTCCGGGCCTTCAAAGAACCATAGACTCTCCTTTGCTAGCTACATGTACTACTTGTATGAGAAAGTACCAGCCGTTTTAGATGTTTTAGCCGTCCCCGGAAAGCCATTCACGCACGCAACTGACGTGTATAGTAATATACCGCTGAAAACTTCTGTGGCAGAGGCATCAGCCCTATAAGTATAAGTAGTGCTTTTTACGAATTCAGAGAATGAATAGCAAAAGATTCGGGATAAAAAAAATCGTTCGCTATGTGCATGCTAGACTGTAGTCCATCTTCAACAGGAGCTTGGTTTTACATGTAGCCCAGCAGCCTCCAGCAACCCAAACCAAAGAAAATCCCCTAGATTTGAACCATGGTCATCTGCCCTGAAAGTCAGAGACACAATCAACAGGTCTACACACACATACCAATATCTGTGAAGGCTACGTGCTGACTCAATGGCTGTGACTGACAATTTCTATAGTACATATACATTGGCAATTTTGTCTTGTGTAGGGTGCAGATTAGTGTCCGTTCATGATTTTCAAAAAAGGTTACCGTAAAGTCATGCTTGAACATGATGTAAAAAATTGTAAAGGAAATAAGATTGAACACTCTTCTCTTCCGTCTACTAAAAAATGCGTCCCGGAAATGAGTGGCGCCTCCATATGGCGGGTAACCTTTTGATGTAAACAAAGCGTCATTCTTCTCTTCCGTCTACTAGAAAAAGTGCCACATAGTGGGCACCATTTCCCTCTGTTTGTTTACACTTTGATCAGCTGATACAGTTACCCGACGCTTGGTGGTGCCACTCATTTCCGGGACACAATTTTTCCAAAGTATGGGGTCTTTACGCTTTTACGGTCTTTGATGATGTACAATGTTGTGGTCCTGTTACTTCATGTACCGGTACTACCACAATATTATGTACGGTCCTCTACTACTTCTGCAACCATTGCTGTCGCAACAATAACTACAACTACTACTCCGAGGGCTGTCCAAAAAGTAGCCTAGTTATAAATGGCCATAGCTAAAAAAGTTTCAAGCGTATTTTCAATTTGTAAAATTTTTATGTAAATGAAAGCAAAATTCACGTCACATCATGTTGTTTGAGTAAATTCTCATTTGCGTCAATGAAAGCAGTTAATTGGGATGTCACACCAAACATGGCAACCTCTATTAAAGTTAAGACAAAGATAGGAGTATGGGGAGTTGTGCGATATATGCAGGCAAACGAAATAACTCCACCACAAATCCATGCTGAACTTGCTTCAGTTGATATACCAAATACATGTAATGTATTTTTAGTAAAACTCGGGTGTATCAGTGGTGCAGCTAGCTTTATTGCATATGCAGAAAGCCTAGAAAATGATGACCCACGATCAGGCTGACCCAGGTGTTAAAATCAGGTAGGTATCAAATCCAGTATGTGCATGCACTTGCTCGTCGTAGGCTGCTTAGAATAATTAGACGGCCCTAATAATAATAAGGCTACATCCACGTGCGGACCTTTGTTGTAGCCACAAACTTTAAACTCTCCCTCTTGCCCCTGGTCCTGTTCAGATTGATTTTGATAATAATAATAACAATAACAATAATGCAATACGTCAACGATACGTTGTATGTGCATGTATTATTGATAACCCCTGTTATTGTTTAAATTGTTTCCTCGAGTCATTCACCGTAAACTGATTCAGTTTTTTAACTCGCTGACCTATTACATCTGAACTCTGACCTTTAAAAATTGTTATGGTTTCGTTTTCTGACTTTTCTTTGCTCTGTTGGCCTGGCTAACACTCAGTGTAAAACAACACTTATCACCAAAGACTATAATAATCTTTGCTAACACACACCTACAACGTGCATTATTCATTTTCCTGAGTGGCTGTGTAGTATGAGTTATGAGCTCATTACTATACATGTAATTGTGAAAAGTAAGGCTGCTGCGCAGTGACACAGATTGAGATAATGATGTGTTACTGTGTTGTTGGTCAGTCTGCCGACTGCCGTGTTTCTCGAGTAGATTATATCTCTAGAACTAGAATCTAGATCTAGATCTAGATATACTTATCTAGTCTAGATCTAGATCTAGATCTAGATTTAGTACTAGTACTAGTAGTCTAACTCTAACACTAAGCCGGTTTAGTCTAAGCTTGGAGCAGGGGTAGGACATGAGGCTAGATCTAGCAGTAGTAGAGGCAGAGGACTAGGTCACTAGGTTAGGTAGGTAGGACTAAGAGTAGTAGCAGGAGGAGGAGTAGGCCTATTGAAAATGGTTCAAATCAGTTGCACCTTAGCCTAGGCTTTGCCGTGTAGTAGGTTAATGAGGCCTACCTTCATTTTTTTAAAAGTGAGAGACTAGATTTATAGAGATCTAGGCCTCAGTCTGATGCCATCAATGCATTGTATTAATTGTAATCGATTAGGCTCTTAAAAAGTCCCTGCTATAGCAGGTAAATTTTACATAAAAGGCAAAGAAAGAGGGGAAAAAAAACCATGGTGATTTTAAAAAACCCTGCTATAACCAGGTCCCTGTTATATCCAGACCTGTTACTGTTATACATGGGTTCCACTGTATATGCTTCAGTTAGTTACCCATTAGTTTTCCATGTTTTCTGTACTACTGTTCAATTATCTGTATTCTCTCTGCAGGTTCTACTTTCTGCTCAACTACTGACAGCTGGCAAATTGATTAGCACAAGTGTCAGTGGACTATAAATTCTCAACAATGGAAGTAAATCATGAAGCAGTGGTCACTTATAAATATCAGCACTGCTTTTGGCAAACCTGTCAGTATTATCAAAAGACTTATATCTTATGAAGACACTAATTTGCTGGTTGTGGAAAAGGAATCTGGATTGAAATATGTATTTAAAATCTTTAAAAGAGAAGAATTGTGTACAAAGCACAGCAAAATTACTCAGCAGATTGATGTAGTTTTGCACCTCGTGAAACAAGGGTTCAAGTGTTCAGATTTTTTGGCTGGAAAGAATGGATCATATCTTCAAGTTTATGAACATGCAGGTGAGAACATAATGAAAATTAGTATATTTTTATAACTGGACCATCACAGTACACCAGCCCTAGTTACGAAAATTCTCAAGTCCTGACGACAATGAGGATTCGCTCATAAATTTGATTGGGAGAGAAGAGTAGCCTCTATGCAATTACAGAGTCTTGTTGAACACACATGTTACTTAATTCTTGCATTTTTGCTTGATGAGATGTTTCTGAAGTAGAGATTTCAACTAGTTTTCGTAAAACTCTTGTAGCTTCCTCAAAACCTACTTGTAAGTGACAGGATACTTTCACACATGAGTAGGAAAAATTCGGTAACATGCTTCTCATTTTGGATAAAAATGTTGTTTTTGTATTAAAATCTTAATCACAGACTTTTCTAAGGAAGAAATGATATGAAGTAACTGCATAGTATCTTGTCTTTTCAAGTTTGAATTTCAATCTTCAGATAGAATATATGATACAGTATGATGATGCTTAATTTCATCCTCATATGTAAAACTTTTTGTACCGTACATGTAGTTGCTCTGAATACCCTTTTAAATTATTTTTTTCCTCAGGATCTGATGGGCAAAACACCCAGCATTTGTGTTTCCTGTACTCTTTTATTCCTGGGATAGAACTGGAAAACAGTGGTTGTGTGAATGAACCAACAGTCATGTTTGAATTGGGACTGCTGCTGAGTCAGTTTCACTGCACATTAGAAGTGAGCAAGTGTTTTCTTTTGGTTTTTCTGAGACATTCACAGATTCAAAGCCAGAATCCATACAATCACCCATCTTTCAATTCAGACACCTTTGATCTCAACAATGTGTCTAGATTTCCGAGATATTCAGATTTGCATACACACAATGGCTCAATGTGAATCAGTGAAGATCTCAGAACCTGCAATAGTACAGTCGAATCTGCCCTAGCCACTAGAATGTCCACGATGACCACCTGTACTAACGACCACTTCCCAATTCACCCCTTGCGGGAGTTTTTTTCTGTATACTGACACTGTCTAGACGACCACCCATCTTAGACAACCACTTTTCTTCTTGACAATGAGCGGTTGTGTAGGAAAAGTTTGACTATATGCGTTTATATATCATATTTTAAATTTGATAGATGAATGGAATTTTTTTAATGTGGGAGGACATTGTTTACTTAACGAGACTTTACTTTATCTGGCAATGAAGAAACTCTGCACAACCACAGTATGCAAAAATATTAATAACTTTATAAGCACGTTGATGGATAAGCACTACTGGTGGTAGGGGAGGGGGGAGTTATTCAGTTTCAACACTGATTTACTAAACTTTTACAGCACTTTAAAAAGTCAAGAAGAGGGTCCATATTTTTTCACTCCATAGGCTTCGTACTACATTATTTTATGAAGCTTTGTGATATATATTTTGTCCATATTATAAGCTCAAGCTCCGTCTTTTGTATTTTCCAGGATTTACTTCACAATGACTTACTCCCAGACCCAGAGGACCCATGGCACATGTCAAACATTGGTCTGCTCGCGAGGCCTGAGTACTTGCAACATATTAAGGTACACAGGGAAGCATTCATTCATGTTTCCTTACAAGAACTTATCCTGCCATGACTAAATTTAGGTGACATTTGATGTATAATATTTTCTATTTGCCTAATTATAATAGCTCTTTCCAAAGATGATAACTAAGGACAAGGGAGTGTGAATAGATCCTATCTCTGTTTTGTGTTTATCTTCAGTTCATATATAAGAGGAACAGGATATTAATTTAAGTCAACTATGTTACAAAAATTTCAAGACATGCCCCCATTTTACTGATTACGGCACCTCTTTTTACTGAAGTGTTTTAATTTCTAAGGCTGTTGATTGTTATTGTTAGTTAAGCAATCCACAATATGTCATGCAATCAGTTCAAATTAAATGTGAGTGAAACTTTGGCCAAGTAGAATTTTTACATCACCTGAAAGCCTGTTTGTTTCCCTTTCAAATGAGGAAAAATCATCTTGCTAGTTCAGTTAGGTGCTGAAATTTGATTGTTTAAAAATGCTGAGCACAGCCAAGAGAGAACAGAAAAGGGAAGAAAAAGGACTTTATAGCTGGATATTCAGTTCTTGACTGTTGTCTCATAGTCATAGCAAACATGTGTGTACTGAGTGTACATTTTATACGACACAAGATGACTTGGTTTTTCCATGTAGCCTATCCATAATCAAAACATTCAGACAAAAAAAATAAAACTAGATTTAGATACTCTGCAATCTAAAAAATTCAATTCTGATCACCCATTTATAATTGACTTTGCATGTTTTTTTGTCCACTTTAAGATCTCTCTGTAACTTACAATTCATTTGAATGGATTGCAAGACATTATTCAGGTTTTGAGCATGGTAAAGCGGGAAACAGTAGTTTTTATGTATGATTAATTAATGGCATGGAATTAACCATGATGACATTATGGTGCTGATGTAAAAAAGAAATCTTCTCTGGCCACTCAAGTCATATTTTTCTTCACAATTGTACTGTATTTAAGGAGGTGAGTAAGCAAGAAAGACTGAAAACTATTGTGGAGGGAATAGAATCAACGTTCTCTGTGTTTGAAGGCAAGCTGAAAAAAGGTGAGAAAATTGTCTTTTGTTCTTTTATTGTAGCCATCTTGCTGTTGCTTTTAATTGTATAAACTCTTTTCTTGATTTTAAGTTCACTGGATTCAATATTTGGACCAAGTATTTGACTGATCATACATTCTGTGAAATAATTACATTCGTGGATGAACATAACGGCCTAGTTCACACCTATAAAATTATATTGTACATCATGCTAATAATTTTAATAAAAGGAAGGATACAAATCCTCCAATTAATTTTTTCATGTCAAGACATTCATCAGTCTCAATCTGCTTTTACTGTCCTAAATTATCATAATTACATCTTCAGCTATCAAAAATCTAACTTTCTTAAGTGTCTGAAATCAAATGAAACTTTTGATACGATATTGCATTATCATTTTTTCTTTCTGTTTTCTTTTTTTCTTAACTCAGGCATTCTTCATGGAGATTTCCATGGCTACAATCTCATTGTAGAAAATTCCTTCAGCAGTGAAGCAAGACTCAAAAAGTTACAATCTGGCATTTTGAAAGAATGTTTATGGTTAAGAGATAGATTAAATGGGAAAAATCAAACATGGGCAATATCATCGCTAGCATCAGTTTTGCAGCAAAATTGTAGAAATTTGAACCGAAAGGAATTATGTGAAACCTACGGCATCATAGACTTTGGTGAAATTTCCTATTCTTATCTTGTTTTGGAAGTGGGGCGCCTTATGGCTGACCTGATGTGCATTGCTGTGTCAAAACCTGTGTCAGGGGAATTTACAAGAACAGAGCAAACACAACAGGAAGATATCAGTAATGAACTGGTTGTGATCGATAATAAAAGTATTGCCTATTATGTTGAAAATTCTTTTACATCTCCTGTAGTCAAAACTGTCAATTCTGTCAAGGATTCTTTGTTGAAACATCCTGAGGAGGAAAGGAAATCAGAAGTCTTTCTCCATGATGTTATTCTCATTGGTGGAATTCCTCTTTGTGGGTACCTAGCGATCAATCCCTTGCAAGATGCGGAAATATCTGTCCTGAAAGCATCTGTCATGAGTTCTCTTGTCCAGTACTACGTCTTAGGTGAGAACTTTTCTAAAAAAAGATAAAGTACATTGCACTAATATTTTGTGATGGGTTTATCATCCTAATTTGCTTTGATTTAGTTTTATGCCCCTTGTAGCACTGTAAGGTCACTTTAGAGGCAGGCTGCTTCAACCAAGGCGGAGAGGAACACAATATCCCAGCAGAGTGGCGAGACATTCTTCCAAAATGAGGATCAAATCAAGTTCTCAAACTCTCCATGATAGGCAAAGAACTAAACCATTTTTCCACATGTGCTGGTTTTTATCACTTTCTTGCTGAAGATATAATCAATCATAGAGCTGTTATATGTTTGCTATATGTTTGTGGTACATTAAATTTCTATAATTCTGAAAATAAGAAATTGGGATGACGGAAACTAAACATTTCCTCCTCCCTCACTGCTTGAATTTTTTAATTATTTTTTAAAAATTCCCATGCATTGGATGAATGTATAGGCTCCAACATGTGGCCTGTTAAAATGGACTATTAAATATTCACTTGCTTGTCTAGTCAAGATTAAAGTTAAATGATAGTTTGTGTTTTTGTACTGCTTGGTTTTTTTTAAAGTCTCGTTGAGATTTATATTCGATCTAGATCTTTGAGATCAGGGGATCAATATCTATCAAGAGTTCCCAGGAAAGGAGGCATAAAATCGGCTGAAAGGTCCTTTGCCCACCTTGCTCCATCAGTCTGGAACTCCGTTCCCAAGTCCCTGAGATATACTACATCCGATTTAAAGTACACTGAAAAACGCATCTGTTTAAGTCACACCTGACAGAATAATGTAGTTCTCAGTGTAGCATCATGTATATTTTTATATATATTCATGATCAATAGTGTATTTACTATAAAATTTCAGAGAAATGGATGTCATTTTGTGTGTTTTGCCATGATTTAAAATAATTATGTTTTACTTTCACTAAGATGAGTTAGCGTATGACCAGAGGAATAATTATTTGTGTGCTTATTGTATCGTATCTATTTTTGTGTGCGTTTGGGTGTGTGAGTGTGTATGATTATGAATGTACGTGTCAAATTTTCTGTTTTATATGAATTATTGTAAAGCGCCTAGGGCTGTGTACTCACGGGAGTGGACGCCATAGACTCATAGAAATGATCTACATTAATTAATTAAAGTGGATATTTTCTGCTACTCTTGGTTTCCAAGCAGAGTTTAAATTGTACGCAATGGAAATCTAATGGAATTATTATGACCTGTGAAATGAGGATGCATCAGTTCAGCTAGACACTTTCCTTTTTTTTCATTCTGAGAGCTCGCTTTTCATTTGAGCTGGGGAGATTAAAAAATATTCTGTCTGGCCTGTATATCAGTATGGCTGAAATGTATCCCTTCTGTCATCTAATTGGGAAGGTTTTCAGCCTCCATAATTGTGGTAGGTCTATATTTATTTGTTGGTGTAGGATCCTTTTTGCAGAGACGCTTTGATAATTATTCCCCGCATAAAGCTATTTCAAGTTTAGTAAATGAAAGAAAAGTTATTATTTCTGGAACAAAGTATTTTACCCTGTATGCCTCCAGCCTTTTTAGAATTTTCTATATTTTTTTTATTAACAAATCCTGTCATTACAGTGAGAACAAATCATTTTTAATTACATGATGGAGTAAACAAGCTTGTCCGCAGTTCTTATACTATTTCAGTGCTCTTAATTTCAGGTTCAGAGCCAAAAAGCTTCTTTCGTTCTTTTGTTTATGGCACATGACCGGTTATGCTGTAAATGAGGAATTTCTGTTCTTAAAAAAACTTTTGGCCTGGATCTGGTGTTTATTATGAAGCACATATCATCAGTATAATCATTATTATATCCTTCTTTTTGTCCTATCCCATCAGGGCTTCAGGCGAAAGATGAACAGCCTGATAACAGTGATTATGTAGGCTTGGGTGCAGCAGAAGCAGAAAGATTGCTGTGGCAGATTGATACTATGAGTCAAGAGCAGCTGAATGAGCTCTGGATGGATGCAGCAGTCAGTTTTCTCAGAGGATCAAAAGTAGATTAATGATAGATGAGAATGATTAAAGTTTTCTGTTTATTCCATGAAATATCTGTTTAAAGTATATTTCCTGGAAAATCTTGATCACCTGTTTTATTTTTCCTGTTCTTCAATAAAAGTTTATGATGTGCACATTTGGGTTGCTTAGAATATTTTTTACTTATAAGATCCACTGAGTTGCAAAAGTTATGTCACACTGTAGCTGAGTTTGATGCCAGTATTGGAATACTACTTGAGTAATTTATTTTTAAACAACTTTATGGAATTTTGCCCTTCAACACTTTGTTAACTCTTATCACATTGTCTGGAAGGGGTACATCGGCAGGCTCTAGATTTTTCCTCCAGCTGATCAAGTCAATACAGCAGTCTCTGCATAAATGCACACCAAATAAATGCTCGCTATTCTCAGATGAACGCTATGGTCATGATTATGATGGATTTTTTGCTATATAATTTGTGTGCATAAATGCACGCTCTGCCTAAATGAATGTTTTTCATCCCTCCCAAGCACCGTGCATTTAGGCGGAGACTACTGTACCAATTCTATTGTAAAGCTACCTGGCACATTGTACTGTGATGTTGCAGGCTGATGGTATGATGAGGAAAATGCTTATAAATTGCTTTTCCAACCAAATATTTCAATGTAACACTGTCTTGGGCTCACACCCACTCTTACTAGTCTTACTTGATGAATCCACCATCATAGGAATTATTTTATATTGCCGTTTCAAATAAAATATGCAGTGCGTACATTCTAACATACAACATACTCGCACATTCATAAATGTACTTATTAATAAAGTTTGAAGTGCATAGAGCCTGCTTTTGAGCAAGGGATACATGCATTATTATTTCCCCATCACTCACTTGTCCCTCTATAACCCTGCAACTGCTTTGATTTTCTTCTCTGGTAGCAGCTAATGCTATCAAAATTTGAAACCACACATGTAGTTTGCAAGATTCCACAAGTTGATCTGAAGAAAAGGAAAAAGCACATTTTATATTGTTGTACTGGTTGTTCCTTAGGCTTAATGTTGAGGTTTCATGAAAGAAAAGGACAACTTTCCTCAGGGGTAGTAAAAATGGCTGTTAGACAGTTTGAGTTATCATGTTGTTTTGACTTTTCAAATTCATTACCCTTTGTTGATTTTATCCAGCTTTAATCCTTCAAGATGAGAGAATACACCACCTAGATGTGTGGTGCTAGAAATTTAACACGGATCTTCTTCTTCTTCTTCTTCTGCGTTCCGTGCGTCAGACTTCTAGTTTTGATAGCTCTATGAAGCTGGCTGTTGTGG
>JAUKPP010253554.1:1663-12447 GCA_032273245.1 Phyllaplysia taylori
ATCCCCCAACCCCACCCCACTCCATCTCAAATCCCTCTCAAATCCCTCTCAAATCCCTCTCAAATCCCTCTCAATCCACCCCAAGATTCCCACCCTCGCAGCCAACACCTGGCATGGAGGTTAGCAGGTATTGTCTTACCTGTGACCTTTGACCGGAACCCGTGCTGACCAACCGGGATAATTAGCTCTCCCGCATGTTCAGGAACGTCAGTTTGTCTGCCCAGGGGCAAAACAATCGAACCTACTTAACCGACCACTTGTTAAAGACGACCACTAGCACAAACTACTATTTCCCATTCATCGCTGTGGTTGTGTTTTTCAGTATCATTATAACACTGTCCAAGGCGACCACCTGTCTGAGACGACCACTTTTCTTCCCGACAATATGGTCGTCTTGGCCAGGTTCGACTTTATCAATAATCATGACGGCTGTTTACGCTCTACGTAAACTGAATTACAACAGCTCACATTCGTATTTTACCACTGGCAAAGGCTGAAAGGTTATTAACCCCATAATATTTTTACCTCTTAAAGAGGTTGACCAACTTTCACAACGATATTTCTGGGGTTGGATTGCTTTCTGGGTTGTAAAAATTCGCTTTATAAACAACGTAAACTTCAATGGAGATTATTAATGCCGCTGGTGCTATTGCAAAGAGGCGAAAAGTCGACTATACTCTTTGTAATATTCGCCCCAATGCAAAACAACCAGCAAAGTGGCCCCTGGTAGTGGCGGAATATCCGTTAATTCAAAATGCTTGCAGGGTTTGGATTTTATTTTTTTCATAAATATCAACACTTACGGAGGTTCAAAGGTAACCCCAGAGAGCTTCTATTATCAGTGGAGAAATGGAGCCTCTAAACACGAATCTGGGTCACACAATCGAAGCGCGGACAACAAAAGAAAATGTGACGAGCGTGAATAGTGATCCGCGCTAGATTATTGTAAACTGCGACTACGTTTGCATTGCCCGTTTCTCCTCTCATAATGCACGCTCTCTGGTAACCCCAACAGAATAGATATGTTACAGAACCATTCCTTACTACTTCCACTTTGGAAGGTTCAGCCAATGTTCGCTTTCCGAAATCCGCCATTTTATTTTGTTGTATGCGACGCTTGACGACGCACAACAAAACAAATGCGCTACTTACCTCTCAGTCTTTTTTCTTTAGCAAAGCAGCACCATTCTCTATTCGAAAATACAAGACAAAAAACAACGAATTCAAATAAATCTAACACTTTCTAATGTATAGATGCAATTTATATTGAAAGTAATAGTGGTGGCGTCATTATATTATATTTATATAATATCGATTCTGTGGGCTTTTTCGAGACCGGGAGTATGACAAAAGAAAATGGCGGACACGAGCAGAAGTCGGAACCTATTTTGTGACGTCACTGTAGAGGGATTCTACTTCTGTATTATATCTATTCTGTGGTAACCCCCATCGTTTAGAGATTAGGGGCTAAGCATATTATAAGTGGGCGTGCAAGGACCTTGTGCCTCTGTGCTTTCATCGAATCAATTCAAATATGCAGAAATACAGCCATTCCTAGGTGTGTTGTGTTGAGATCTTGTTTTGGAATTGCTTAATGTGTTATGTTAAAGAGAAATTTATGAGAATTGTCGCCTGAGTTTATGCAAAAACGTCTTGTACCATATTTGTAACTGAATATTATGTGTGTATATATCATACATTATATAAATATGTGTATATAATGCGCGTGCGTGCGTGTACGTATGTGTGTGTGTGTGTGTGTGTGTGTGTGTGTGTGTGTGTGTGCACATGTGTGCGCTCGCTCCTGCTAACATACATTCACGCACGCACGTATTTTAGCGATCAGACAAGTATCATGTACTCAAGCTAACTGTAACTCACTGATTAGGTATACACACAATTACCCTCGTTATAATTTGTATAGCAGACGAATATAGTACATGTACCATACCAATAATAATATTTCATATGGTTACAATAGACATTTAACAATTTTGATATCTATGGCGAACTCTTCATTCATCCAACACACTACGGGCACCGCCATTACAATAGTGACCAAGTTTTACATCTCTTTTAGGCTGCCTTGTACTTGTTTATGACCCATCTTTTGTCAAGATTATCATGACGTTACATGGCGTATTTAGTTGTTGCTTGGTTGGAGTTTTTTGTGCTTTTGGGTTTCAATTTTTTGGGTTTATTTGTCTTCTTTAAAAGCCCAACTACTTCTAAATTAGTGTTGTCCCGGCAATGAATAAGCGAACTGAAAAGGCTAAGCATAGCAATACACGTTGATGGAAGAGGCTGCTAGCGAAATTTCTTGTTCTGCTGCTTGAAATCAGGGAAAGTTTGTGAAAAATTAACGGAATAGTCAGTCCCTAAGACATTGACAGTGATAACTTGGCGAAAACAGCAAAAGAAGCTGGTGCCTCTATAACAAAGTAACTTCTAACTAACAAGTGATGACCTATTTTTGCTCTCGGAACACCCAGTGCATTGTATTGTTTTCCTTCTCTTTCAAGTATGCGTTTTCATCTAGGTGGAATCTGCTGGCTCTACATGTTTAATTTGGCTTGGTTACCAGAGAGGTTTGACTTGGTTACCAGTTTTACGTCCCCTGCAACACTGTAAGGTCATTTAAGAGACGGGCTACTTCGACCCAGTCTGTCAGGGCCAACCCGGACTGAGAGGAAAAAATCCCAGCAGAAAAAAAACCCAGATCATCCACGACCGGGGATTGATCAAGGGTATTCCCGCATGATAGGTGAAGAGCCTAACCATTACACCACAGCGCCGGTTACACCAGAGAGGGAGAACACCCCACGACAGCAGTGCATTGCGAGCGAAGTCATGGATTACAAAAATCAAGCGCGGATCACCACTTACACAACACGTAATTCCAGCGGGGTTTTTTTTGTGCTATCCGCGCCTCGATTGTATCACCCAGATTCGTGTTTATAGGCTTCGTTTCTCCTCTCAAAATAATATTATTAGGCTCTCCGTCATGAGGCAAAACGGCCAATTCTCGAGCAAAATGTGAATCGGTTTTATTGCAGCGTTGTGATATTTAGAAATGTGATAATATGGTCTGAAAGGGCTGATTGTCTATTTAAGAAAAATGATCTATATCATATGACTCTGTCCTGATGATTTCTTTTCATGTGACTGTGAGTAATTTCATGTGACTGTGAGTAACTCCGATTGTTTAACTATTCAATAGACAAAGGGCTTTGACAGACGAGCTACAAATGTCGCGCAGTAAATCCTGCGCAGAAAGTGTCGCTTACTTCTGTGTGGCGACCACACGGGGCGACATTTAACTCTAGTGCTTATTTCAACATGGACGATCGGAGAGCCTGTCACAGCGTAGCAGAATGTGGGCGACACACGTCTCCTACACCAGGACTGAAGATAAGGCCGCGCGTCCACTGAAATGTTTTGTCAGTTGCAGGCCAGGCTCACATGTATATACATGTATAGATGAGCCTGGCCTGCAACTGACAAAACATGTCAGTGGACGCTCGGCCTTACGCCTGTCAATCGTGTGACCACTCCCATTGTCTACAATGCGTCACCAGACTGCGCAGTAATTCCTACTACGTCGGTAGTCTAGTGGTTAGGCTGCCGGACTCGTAATCGGAAGGTTGCGGGTTCGAATCCCGGCTCGGGCCCGATGTTGTCTCCTTGGGAAAGGCATTTTACACGAGTTTTCCTCATTTCACCCAGGTGTGAATGGGTACCCGGCTATAGGCAACGAACGATTTTGTCAGCATGTTAGTGTTTGAACGCTTGTAAAATGGCTGCTTGCACTATAATATGCTTCCCAGGAAGTTGAGAGGGGGTAATAATGATTGTAAAGCGCATAGAGCCAGTAATTGGAATATGCGTTATACAAAATTATGCAATCCATTATTACTGCGTTTTTACAGCTCGCCTGTCAAGGGCCTTTGAGATGTGGTTAGATGTAAAGGTTTGTGTGAGATTATTTTTGCTTGTTTGGTTAGGGTTTTAGGGCTCCATCGACTCTATAAAGTCATTTCGGCGCCCAGGTGTGTGTGAGATTATTTTGTTTCAGTTGACAACGACAAATATTATAACAGGTGGAAGCGGGTCTTTCGCCCCTCATAGCCTTTGAAAAGACCAGGAGAATCTTCCTCTCTTCACTGAATTGACCAACGGTGACGCTTTCACTCGTCCCAAGCTGACCACAGTTCCTGTCCACTGTCGTGCTCATTAGCATAATCAAATCTCTCGCTCACACGTTATGTGTTTGTTTGTTTCATCAGACCAACGCAAGCCATCGAACAAATTGACGAATTAAAGAATACATGTTATCATACCATGCTGTCTGAGAGATGATATAGACTACCCCTTGTCGTCAAGTTTTTGTAGTGATGTCATTGCTTCTACATGTACTACTAGAATGGTTGTATCAATTCTGAGCAACAGAGCTGTCCCTCACACTAAAAATAGCGTACCTCCTCTGGAAAAGCCAGGGGTTTTCCGTACAAGACAGGACAAAACTGCTTTACTAGACGACAAACCATAGTCCCACAAACACAACGAGTAATCTTATTGGTCATATATTTTTTACACTAGACTGCTTCATGTGTATGATATTATTACTTTTATTATCATGATCATAATGTTGCAATGTAATATAATCTTTATTATTAGTTTTTCATTTTTGTTTATTCTGGTTAGAGCAAAAGGCAATACTCACTATAGCAAACATTACAATGTAATAATAATGTTGAACGCCATATGAAAACATTTTCTGTATTTCTGCATAAACATTTTGTGGAATGAAGAGAAAGTATGGGGTGTGAAGAAATGCAAATCGAAAGGAATACTTCTCTATGTCCTACACGCACCACACACACACATATACACACACATACACACACAAACACATATTATTTACCCTCACACGCATACGTATAAAACCTACACACGCATGCACACACACATAAATAAATATACAAAATTCTACTTACCCCCTACACACATAATATACAGACCCCTACCCACACACCTACACAAACATACACACACATAAACACATCAACAAATATATGCTTGTCCCCCTACACACAAATAAACACCCTCACGCGCACATACACACACACACACACACACAAACACACACACATACACACACATACATGCACACACATACGTGCATACACGCAGACAAAAAAAAACATGCAAGCACGTGTGGTCTGACTGAGAGAGGATTGAGTGAGAGAGTGAGAGAAAGAGAGAGAAGGATATAGAAGTGATATATTTATAGAGTCACCAGCTCTGTTTGTGCTTTTTGCAGTTATCCGGTTCTTGCAGTTATCCGGTTCTTGTAGTTATCCGGTTCTTGCAGTGAGATATCGGATTTGTGTGGTCGAGTTCCGTCGGATTTATTGGAGAGAATTGCCATGCTGAGCCAGTTATAATCTATTGTGATTAGATTTTAACATAATGATTAGTCCTATGAAATAATTGTAATGTTTTGAAAAACTCATCGTTTTCATCTTCATTATTACGCATTGCATCAATATTCTATGCGTTCATTGCCGTCAACATAATCATAATCCGCATCATCACCACCATTATTATTATCATCTCAGTCTATACCAAAATTAGCATAATCATCAAACTCATTATCGTCATCATCATTAATATAATCAACATCACCTCACCACCTCCAACATGATAATCATCACCATCACCATCATCATCATCATCATCATCTTCCTCCTCATCATCATCATCCTCATCATCACCATCATCATCATCATCACCATCCTCATCATCATCATCATCATCATCATCATCATCATCATCATCATCATCATCATCATCATCATCATCATCACCACCATCATCCCCATCATCATCATCACCTCCACCACCATCTACATTAAACAAAGCCAACTACAACAATTCTGTCCCTCCAAGCAACACCATGACCATCCTAACGACCGCCATTACCAACTACCACATACATGTAAATAGAATCATGTATACATTGACCACCAATACCATACTCTCTACCTGTACATCAAACTATTGTTCTGCTGTGAGACTAAGGCCTCGTCCACACTGTGTATGTTGCACGATACATGTCAAGCAAATGTGATATCAGTCGCGCGCTGTGGTGCAACGAAAAATCATGACGTTCATCTGCAGTGCTAACCGTAGCAGTGTGGTACAACCAAATTTTAATGTCAGATGTATTTCCAAAGGTGTGAAACGCTCCATGACAATAGTGCATTACGAGCGTGGCCGCAGCCAAGCGTGGCCTCCCATTGACACAGCTTTTCTTGGCCGCGCTTCGATTTACACCATGAGCACTGTTGACATGTATTACGTTACGAGGACGCCGGCTACGCGTTTAGAGGCTTCGATATTTATCTTTAAAAAAGTTTATATTATGATCTCTGGTATTTCTATCCGAGAATATATTATTATTATGCCACGTTTGTATCCTGCAACATTCGCAGTGTAGCAACGGCCTTAGACATGTTCAGCATAGATTTGTAGCAATGTTACCTTTGTCTGTACCGTTGTTTAGAACGTAATTTGCACATCAAACAATAGCCTTGTTCTCGTTATTTTACAGTAAGTATCACAATCGCGGGCAAGTTGGGGGGCGGGAGGCTGGATTTATCTATCTATCCATCTATCTATCTATCTATCTATCTATCTATCTATCTATCTATCTATCTATCTATCTGCCTTAATATCTTTATCTCTCTATTTATCTCTCTATCTATCTTTCTTGTTTGCTTTCCTTCTGTCTATATCTAACTCTATCAACCAATCTTTCTTGCTTACTATCTCTCTCTCTCTCTATATATATATATAGCTAATTTATCTATCTATCTGTCGTTTTATCTATATATCTATCCACCAATCTATCGATTGATCATGCTATTTATCTATCTATCTATCTATCTATCTATCTATCTATCGATCTATCTATCTACCTGCTTGTCTCCCCCTCCTTGTATCTATCTATCAATCTATCTCTCCATAACATTATCTATCTCTGCATCCTGTCAGTCTATCTGTCTTGATGAAGGGATGTCTGTAGATGTATTTGTCCACCTATGCACACTGGTCCGCCCTGTATTACAGACAAAATCATCAATCCGATCATAATTCATTATCGAATACATAATATATACACATGCCATATCTACCCTACCGGCCAAAAGTGAAATGATTTCTTTCTATTTTGGCGCTATAATTTAAATTCAAAGTATCTCTCATATATCCTAAATAAAATCATAGTTTATTACTTCTATTTAAGGGAGGGGGGGGGGGGGGGTTGAAGGCCGAGCGGTAGTGAGACCGCCTACAGATGAGAAGTTCCCGTGTTCGAAGCCGGGGATGTTCACCGGGATTTTTTGCGGATAATTTATGGCTCCGATCTCCATCCTGTCGAAGATGGACGTAAAAATCATAGGTCTCGCCTCGAAAATAACCTTACAGTGTTTCATGGGGCCTTAAACCAAAATCCGAACAAACAAACTTCTTTTTAAGACGAAAAGGCTATAGGCTAAAACAGCCAAAGAAGTTGATGCCTCTGTAAACAACTAAATTCAAACTAAGGGTATAGAGTATGACCGGTACCACAAGAGTTTTGAAGGCTGTACATGTAGATCTAGATCTAGGAATGAGAATGACATTCTTTAATTTAATTTATTACGCCAAAATGGAGACGTTCCCTTACTTCTGGTCAGTAGTGTTGGTCAGTAGTTGGTGACCACTCTCGCCATTAGAACATTACAATGTTGTTTTAGGATAATAATATGCACTAGTTAGGAGAAGTAGTCGGCGACACAGCAATTCTTTTGATGTAGTTCAATATCGACACGTCATGAGCTCGGTGACGTAAGAGGGCAGTTAAGTTGTCCACAAAACGTATTCTCCGCTCCGCATCGCTCCTATTTTAGTTTGGTTTGGTTACCAGTTTTACGTCTCTTGCGACACTTTAAGGTCATATAAGAGACGGGCTACTTCGACCCTGCCTTTCAGGGCCAACCTGGGCTGAGAAGGATAAATAGAATAGCAGAATAAGAGATGTTAGTTACTGGCGCCTGTGATGTAATGGTCGGGCTCTTCGCCTATCATATGGAAGACCCGAGTTCGAACGCACGTGCGGACGATCTGGGTATTTATCAGCTGGGATCCATCCCTCTCAGCCCGGGATGGCCTTGACAGGCAGGTGTCGAAGTAGCCCGTCTCTTAAATGACCTTACAGTGTTGCAAAGGACGTACAAAAAACTGGTAATCAAACAAGGCAGTATTGGGGCCAGGAACTTCAAGACAAGCAATTTACCACATCCGCACTATAGTCCTGTCCCATACTCAACAAAAGTATGTTTAAAAAAAAACACTGGGATTTCCCGTAAAAGGGGACAGATCTGCTGCCTTATGTAATGAAAATAACCCTGGGCTTTTCCAGTATAAATACTGAGTAGGGCCTATGGGACTGAACTATTGTTATAGCTGATGGCATGTCGGTATTGGATAACGTCATAGGTATTGCAATTACAACTTTTGACTTCCACGAAATCAGATGTGTTGCACAGCCAATTGGCTAATTACCATGAATGAACTGAGTCAGGTGAATAAATCTGATTTAAGAGAAAATCTTTTTTGTGTGGATGTGAATTATTCCAATGCTCCCTGATTGTTTGCTTGTTTGTTTGTTTGTTTGTCTGTCTGTTCATTTGTGGGGTTTTGTTGGGGGTTGTTTTATTGCTTAATTGTGCGTCTTATTTTTTGTTTGTCCATTTGTTCATTTACGTTTCGTTTTTTTGTCGTTTCGTTGTTTATTGCGTGTATTTTGTTTGTTTGTTTCTTCGATCGTTTATTTACTTTTGGTATGTTTGACTGTAGGGAAGGTTCGCCTAACGGGCCAGATCCCTCTCGAATACGTCCTGATTGAGTGCTTAAGTAAAGACCAAAACAAGAAGAGGCTAAAACAGCTGAGGCTGGTACCTCTATAAATAACCCATTCCTTACTACTACTACAAGCTCTGGCTTCATGTTTTACGAAAACAAAATTTGAGTTTTAATCTTTGAAGTTAGAAAGAGATTGATGTTTCTGGGAGTATAATTCATCGGTCACAAAGCAAGTCGCATGTTCACTTCTTGCTGTCATCGTTGTTAAAGCCATTCACAGTAACCATCTCTGCCAAATTTTGATACCAAGTTCTGATTGAGTTTTGGATTGTGCTTTCCTTGCTGTGCTCAATTGGAATTTTCTCAGAGCTGCAGGCGCACGTTCTCCTCTGTAAACGCACAAGACGCGCACGGTAAATGGCAGGTTAGCGTCATTTCTGCGCGCTAAAAACACACGAAAACTAGCGCTGTCGCACAGTGCGTTTATGACATCGGCCTATTTCGGTACCAGAAAAAACTTACATGAATGAGGTTTGATCGGTAGAAAACATAGTATTTCTATCTCTTACCGTCTTTGAGTTAGATCAATTTAGAATCGATCAATAAAAGAAAAGCACCCTGTATATTAGGACGACAGTGATAGGAGTTTTTCCCTCTCAGCCCGGGTTGGCCCTGAAAGGCAGGGTCGAAGTAGCCCGTCTATTAAATGACCGCAGTGTTGCAAGAGACGTAAAACTGGTAACCAAACCAAACGCTCATCACAAAGTGATATTAGACGATCAAACCCATGAGAGTGTATTTCACCACAGATGTCGATTAACAAAACAATGGAAAACATCAAGCCCAAGGTCAACCACATGAAATGTGTCAAAAGAACCTTAAAAATAACAGGACGGTCACGTGGCCGCTGAAAAGTGATAAAAAGACGTGTCATTCGCATTCGATTGTGAAGAGGGCCGTCAGGGTTGTTAAGGGGAGGTAACTCATCATTAGAAGCATCCGCCCAAAAGATTTCATGAATTGTTCCCCCTGATTTGTTGTAACGATGGTTCAAACTTAGAAAATGGAATAGGGCACTCGTCTCGCCTTGTAACAACTATAAGGCCGACTCTCCATAGACCACACACACCACACCACACACTCCACACAACACACACACGATGTATGAGCTGCTTTCGCCACCTACATTGAACACACCACACACGATGACTCAATAGCACACTTATCTCTCGCCATCATGGATTCTTCTGATGAAGATGCACTGATTATGTCAACAATTCTTAGAAATAGAAGAATTTTTTTTTTAAAAAGCGAGTCATGCGGTGCCGAGAACACTTTTTATTGGGGACTGAAAGAGGAGAGTTTCCGAGAACTTTCTGCTCCCTGATTACACGTAAAGACGATACATTGTTCTTCAACTATTTAAGGATGTCATACACAACGTACAAATTAAGGGCCGATCTCGTACATGTTCACTCACTTTCTTTCTGTAGTCTTCCATGTTGATAGAATCACGGTCTTTGATAGATAGAACAGTGCACACACACAACACACAACACACAAGAAACGTGCAATGCTGCAACGCACCACACGCAAGTTTTCATTACCTTACCACTATGAGGTGTGGCCTATGGAGGGTAGTACTCTAAATAGTTGTGTTTATTTTCGTTTCACACGTGTGGAGGGTGTGGTGTGGAGTGTGTGGTGTGGAGTGTGTGGTGTGGAGTGTGTGGTGTAGAGTGTGTGGTGTGGAGTGTGTGGTGTGGAGTGTGTGGTGTGGAGTGTGTGGTGTGGAGGGTGTGGTGTGGAGTGTGTGGTGTGGAGTGTGTGGTGTGGAGTGTGTGGTGTGGAGTGTGTGGTGTGGAGTGTGTGGT
>JAUKPP010253565.1:0-12118 GCA_032273245.1 Phyllaplysia taylori
AACTTTTTGAGTAATGCGCTCCACGCATAGAAAAAAATCTAATAAAATTAACAAATTATGATAAAACTAGCTTGTTTCAAGCAATTTGAGCTATGTAGCGACTTTTTTTACGTTGCATACGCACTTTAAAGTTGAAATGGCGACATGTCTAAATATATATTGATTTCAGAGGGGTTTTTCTTTGTTACGTGTATTTGCAGGTGTGGTTGCCAATGGCAACAAACTCTACGTGGTAGGTGGTGACGATGGCTCGTCAAATCTGGGCTCCGTGGAAGTGTACGATCCGTCATCAAACAAATGGACGTTACTCCAATCCAGTATGATGACAGGGAGGTCGTACGCCGGGGTCACTGTTATAGAGAGGCCACTGATCTAGGCACAGTGTGTGAGTGTGCATGTGTGTGTGTGACACTGTGACTGAACTCTTTACCAGGATGGATCACTTGCTAGATTGTTATAACAAAGGTGCTCAAAGCAGTGATGAGAACGGGGTCTTGCCTCTGTCTTTACATAAGTGGATCAGACAAATTCATGTTATGAACTTTGTTGAAAGACACAAAGTTGGCTTTTGGGTGTGTCTTTTTAATGAGTTGGATAAAGATGAGTCAAATTGAAGCATATTTTGCCTAGAGATCGACCTTGAATAAGACAAGTAAAATATTGTTGGTTAGTAAAAAAATTACGTTGTTTGGTAAACACTTCAGAGAAGGCCAAAACAATCAACTATCTAGTTGACCCACCTACACAATATAGTAAAAAATTAAGGTTTTTGTTGGTTTACCATACCTGACCCCATTGATAAGCAGAAACTTCCATAGGACCGGCGTCTGTGGTGTAATGGTTAGGCGCTTCGCCCATCACGCAGAGGACGTGTGTTCGAGGCCCGCGTCAGGCAGTTTGTTTGATCGAGTATACCTCCGTTTTTCTGCTGGGACATTGTCCCTCTCAGCCCGGTTTGGCCTTGACAGGCAGGGTCGTAGTAGCCCGTCCCTTAAATGACCTTTCAGTGTTGCAAGGGACGTTAAGCCAAAACCAAACCGAACTAAACATAGGCATTGTCAGAGAAATATTGTGTATGGTAAGGAGAGTGCAGAGTTTTTAGACAAGCAATTGCAAGACTAGACTTCATCTTGTTTTGTTTTTTAATGGGTTTGTTTTAGCAATGGAGATTTTATGACGAGTAATGTTAAGATATTGCATATTGTTACAGTATTCAACCTAGAGGTACAATGTGAATATTGAGTTCGATGTAAGTGGAAATGTTAATTTGATGAGGAAGCGCAGTACGGTAATTTGTTATATTTGGTGAAGAGGATTTGCAAAGATGAAAGGTGAATGGGAGGAAATGCTGGTGCAAAGTGCTGTGATGTTTTTTGTAGTTGGGCCAAAAACGGGAAAAAGAACTCTTCTTTGTGCCACAACACTGTTGCCATTGCATCTGTTCCCAACAGCACTGTTTCTTTTACCATTGTATTTTACTCTCACTATTCATGATCGTCACAACTTGTTCCATCATCGGTGCTTGCTGCAAGGCGTGTCACAAAGGCTTCTTAGTGACTTGTTGTGAATGTGACTCAGTGTTGATCATGGATACCGACGCTCTGGTGTAATTGTTAGGCTTTTCGCCTTCCATGCAGAAGACCCGATTTTGATCCCGAGCGCGGATGATCTGGGGTTTTTTTCTGCTTGGGTTTTTCCCCCTCAGCCCGGGTTGGCCCTGGTAGGCAGGGTCAAACTAGCCTGTCTCTTGAATGACCTTACAGTGTTGCAGGGGATGTAATACTGGCAATTAATCCAAACTAAACCAATCATGGATTATTTTCCTCTACTTTTCACCAAATTGTTGCCGTACAGTTCACCCATGAGATTTGTCATCCAAGTTTTGAACTATTTGACGAATGTATAATGAGATGAGGGCAGAACGTGGATGACACGGTAGAAATCATTGTTTTGAGAAAATCCTTATGGGAGAACGAGATGACAAGCAGAACTGTGAAATCATTGTAGACAACAACTCTTTTAGAATGACTTCTGAGAATGTTCTTTCCTGTTCTAAAAATTATGTAGGTGATGGAGAATAAGAAATTTAAATGGATAAGATGTATCTGTTTTGTAGAAATCCTGGGAAAACAGTTTTTGCACTACCCCCCAGGATATGCTGCATGTTTTACCATATATGCCCTCACTGATAGGTTTTAATGAAAGGCAGAAAAGAGAGGATTACGGCAAGATTTTAGCGAATTAAAATCTCATGCAGTACTCTCAGAAGTGTATGTTTTTGTAGAGAACATCATCTTTACCAGTTGTGTGCTCGGATTGAAAGTCTGTACGTATATAATTTTGTTTGCCAACTGAAGAGAATTTCCTCACCCTGAAAAAGTGTGCAAGTAGGTCGAGTGATAGAAGTGATTTGTTTAAAGATATGGACCCGTTTTTAATTTTTAATCTAGTGCTTTAAAAAAATACGGGAGCAAGCCAGTACATGTGGTTTTTGGAAATTGTGGAATATTGTTGATCGGTCAATTAATCTTCTTTTTTTCCTTTGTACTTTGAAAAGTTAATTCATGCCTAAATGACCGTTGTTTTCCAGTTACTATTCTCTAGATCTGATCAGTGAACAATCCCAATTGTCCCGATTGCGCAAGTATTCTAATATTTAATCTGTTGGTTCAAGTTATTATGTTGACAGTCAATGAATCTTTGTATGGGTCATGAGAGAGTGCCTTAGACCATTGATCTCCAGAGATCAACTCTGTTAGTCCATTGAGGTTCTGTTGTAAAACTTTGAGAGTGCGTTAGATGTTGTTTTGTGTATATGCAATTTATAACCTCATCAGTGTTGATCTGGAAAGGGGCGTCGTTGGCCGAGCAGTAGGGCGCCGGCCTACAGATGAGAATGTCCCGGGTTCAAATCTGGGGAGGTTCAGCAGTATTTTTTTATGGCTCCGACCCCTATCCTATCGGAGATGGTCATAAAATTAAGAGGACCCGCCTCGTAAATGACCTCACAGAGTTACATGGGGCGTTAAACCAAACCAAACGATCCGGAAAATAATATCCATGCTATAATTGTCACTTGATGTCAACATTTTATTGTTCTCACAGTCTAGCTCTCATATTTCATTGCTGTTTGATCTTAGCACTGGAAAGTTGGCTGCTAGTGGAAAGGTTTTGCGGGCATCCTTGGTGTAATGATTAGGCTCTTCACCTATTACGTGGAAGACCTGAGTTCGATCCCATGTGTGGATGATCTGCGGTTTTTTCCCTCTCACCTTAGATTGGTCCGGACAGGAAGGGTCGAAGTATCCAGTCTTTTAAATGACCTTGCAGTGCAAGGGATGTAAAACTAGACACCAAGGAAGGAGAAATGTTTCAGATATGCTGCAGTTGTTCCACAAATATGAATCTAATATCTGAAGAAATCGGCATGGTAGCACTACTTCATCACAATGTATTTGGAAATCATCACACAAGTTTTTACTATTATTGTTATTCTTGCATTCACCTGCTGCATTACCAGTCCATGCCTAGTGTTGATACACACAGTCAAACATTAAGCAAAAGCAACAAGCCTTTTATCATTCCACTAACACACACTTTAGTCCGGACCAGCCCCAGTGAGAACGGTTTTTCGGGAATAAAATATTAATGACAGGACGGTTTCATTTTAAACTTGGCATGTACAATATTCCCAAAGTGTTTTGTTCTCCTGATTTTTTACAGCAGCATAGGAGACTTCCAAATAAGGGTTTTACTCATAAATTTCAGCTGTCTTAGACCTCCACGGAGGCAATGAAGAAATAGAAGTGATACAGCACCATAGATTAAAATAGAACAGTGCATTCAGCGATTGTGCTTTTTCTCCTCCCTGCTGCAAAATGGAAAATCCTAGATCGCTGATTTCCCATGATTACAAATCAAAACTTCAGCTGTTTGCAATGTATAGACAAAGAAGAAAGTACCCTTCAACCGTAACGTACTCACTAACAAATTAAATTCCAAACAAGACTCCTGGCCAAATCTATTTACACCGAATTTGATTAAGTTCCATTAAAAAATAAGAAAGTTATTCCCAAAAAACAGTTCTCACAGAGGCTGGACCTGATTATAGTTCATTTGAACTGCAATGCATTTACATGGCATCAGCTGATGTCTACACTACTATTCTATTTATTTAATGAACAAGTGATAATCTACTTGCAGCATGAACTTCACGTCAGAATATTCAGCTTTCACTTCACATTCACTGTTTCCAATCTTGTGAAGTAATTCTTATAAATATTCACCCCTTTTCAGTAAAAAAATTGTCCATGAGAACTGAGTCAGTTGTGTAGAAGCTAAACGGTCCTCAACCTTTCACGTGATCATCTAAATTCACCAAAGAAACTACGTTGACCTCTTCCTTGATTGACTTTGAGCTGTTCTGGGCTTATGGGGAAATGTGACATAAAGAGTTTTGGGGTGGGTTTTTTTATAAAGTGGGACATTGTGTAGACACAGGCTGACAAAAAGAATTGACAAGTGTATAACAATCTTTCTGCATCACCTACTATGTAAACAGCTTTCACCGCAAAGAGGAGTGCAATAAAAGAATAAAGACCTTGCAACTGGTAGGATATTGATGTGGGGTTTCCCTGTGAAATATGTTTCTTTATAAAAAAAAGTAGGCGTATATCTTAGCATTATGGCAATATTCTTTTCAAATACATGTATTTCTTCTTTCACGGAGGGCACATTATTGTCTTATATCATGTGATTTTCTTTTTTCCTTGTTCAGTTAAATGTAGTTAAGTTGGCCATATCATACTGTATATACTCGTGTATAAGATGACTTGTAGATAAGACGGGGGTAGACTTTGACCCTTCAAAGTAGAGCTCTCTTATGTCGCGTGTATAAGACAGGGGTAGATTTCTGTTATGCTCCGCCTGATTTCTCAATCGAGCTGCCGACCCGTCTTCATACCATTCAGTTTTCATCAAATTTGGCGGTCTCACGATGTGTCCAGAGAAAGTTTTATTGTATGAGAAATTGTTACGTGAGACCGGGGCTTTAGATCAAGAATGAAGATTGATGGGTCTCTAAAACCTAGGCTATGTGAAAAAATTCTTTTGAAACCCCTCTTCTTTTAAATGAATTGACCACCACATTTGTGAATATTTTGCCCCAAAACTCAATGATCTAAACCCAGGTCAATGCGGTATCACGCTGTTTCGGGTTGCTCCCTTTCACAAGGGTTGTCACCCTTGTTTCGATGTTCGGATTGATTCCTGAGAAATATCTCATTTAAAAGATGGGTGTGGACTTGATCAGGCAAAATTTTGGGAAAATTCGTCTCATACAGAAGTATATACAGTAACTTCTATGTGGCATGCTCATGCTCATTTATAGCAGTTGTCTTTTGTCAGTTCAGAGCTCTCTGTAAGAATAGTATGTTTAGATTTGTTGAGCGCGGAAATACAGCTGAACAGTAGTCAGGATTCCCAGCCCGCTTAGCCCACTCATGTAAGAGTGTTAGCATGTGGACTGTTTTGTCTCTTTTCTGTTTTTCCCATTCCTACTTGCTTTGAAGTGGGGAAGAGAGGAGAAGGTGGAAAGGAAGAGGAAATACTGCTGAACAGTAGTCAGGATTCCTAGCTCGCTTAGCCCATTCATGTAAGAGTGTTAGCATATGGACTGTTTTGTCTCTTTTCTGTTTTTCCCATTCCTACTTGAGTTTTTTTCTTGAAGTGGGGAAGAGAGGAGAGGAGGGTTGAGGGGCACCAATGCCAAAATTCTCCTTCCATATACGTCAGCCTAATCAAGTGCAATATATGTATATGTTTTGTTGTACAGTTTTGTTCAGAGTTTTGCATTGTCATATCCTTAGTCCTGCTTTGTTCTTGATTTTTTTTTCATATTTTGAACTAAAGCTGGGATTCATCCATGTCATGTTGATCAAGGTTAAGGAATAAATGAGATCTCGGGGACAAAAAACAAGTGGGATTTTTTTTAACTTACAAATGGAACAAAGCATCTAATAGGCAACAATGTACAAATATGATCCGTTGCAAATCACGCAAGGCTTGTGAGGTTTGTGTGAATCAGTCCAATGTGCAGAGTGGCAGTGAACCTACAATATGTCTGTCCGCAATCTTTTCTCTACAAACTTTCACAAATTTTGCATTGGAAGAGAAAGACAAGTGTGGCTCATTATGTCTCTGCTGACTGCCACGGCCTTTTGGGACGTCAGTACGCTCATAATTGTAGTGTTCTGAAGTAGATAGAAGCCCTAATGCTGAGCATTCCACTTCAATGGTGTTTTATTAGACATGGTTGTAAATCCGGAGGTGCCACCCAATGTGTATTATACACATCAGTTGAGACTCAATAGCTTATGGCAACTTACTTGACTCTTTAAGGGTGGACCTGTTTTCCACCTCAAAACAGATTTGCTCCATCTCCAAATTTCTCGTAAGTCAAAACTTTGACTTCATCAGTCCACTTTGTGGCATGGATGTCACAGTTTTGGCCATCCTGATTGGTTGGACATTGAAGATATGTAGTATGAAACTAGATGGTTGTCAAAACATTGGGGAGAGAGTTATTAACATTTTTTTCCCCGAGTGCCCAACAGTTTTTGCAATTAATTTTAACTATTTTTGGTGCCGTATCCATTTAAGAAATTTCAAAGTGAATTATACTCAAGAGACTTGTTTTCAAGACAAAATTGTGCAATTTTGAAAAGCATCAAACATTATCAAACATTTACTTGTTAGTTTCTTTTCCAACAGTTAGTTATGCAAATTAGAACCTCATCAGCGTTGATCAGGAAAATAATATCCATGTTATAATCGTCACTTGATGTCAACATTCTATTGTTTTCACAGTCTAGCTGGGGGCTTTTTTTTTTCATGCCCTTAAATTTTCAATCTTGATTCTTTTTTTTTTTTGCAAGATATACCAATAACTTCATCACTGATGGCAAGAGAAAGACACAAGACTTGTGTGATGCCTTATCTAGAGACAGCTTTCAGTGTTGTTGCATCATTGTCTTAGTAATCAGCCCAGGTTGTTGTAGTAAATGAATACACAGACTCTTTTATTGAGGCATCGTTTGTTGGTGACATTTCAGCCGCTCTAGTAGGTTGTTGTAGTGAATGAATACACAGCCTCTTTAATTGAGGCATTGTTTGTTGCTGACACTTGAGCCGCTCTAGTAGATAGTGTTAAAGTAGGTAACAATTTGCTTCCAGTATGCTTTTCTCTTTGTTAATATCTTGGACCAACCTGGACAAAATCTGTGTTCCAAAGCTTGCTTGTGATAACATTAATTATAATTTTACTATTTTTTTCTTTCCTCTTGATTTTTATTTTTTTCTTGCCACAATCGGTGAGTTGCTGTTGCATGGATAATTTAATATTATGTGTGAGAATTATTTCTTCTTTCTGTTTAGATCTCTTCTATGGATGTATTATTTGAATCAAATGAAATTTACATAAGCAGATATGAATAACATTTTGCATGATCTGTTCGGAAAGTCATCTAGCATACAAAGTGCACATACTATGTATTATACAAGTCATTTGTGTGTGTGTGCTACTTCACCTAAAGGCGGAGCGTCCACTAACATGTTTTGTCAGTTGCAGGCCAGGCTCATATGTATATATCATATATAGATGAGCCTGGCCTGCAACTGACAGAACAGGTCAGTGGAAGCTCCGCCTAAAGACCATGTGAGGGTCAGTGGGATTGATGATTGGACTTGTATTTGGTTATCTATATCAAGATGTGTGTGAATGTCATTGTCTTGGTGAAATTGTGGTGTGTGTGTGACTATATTATGTGGATCATCTTAATCTTTCTTTTTGCCTTGGTTTCATTATTTTATACTAAAGCTGGTATAGTTCAGTTTTTCTGCCATGCATACAACCAGAGTGGTGTAATGATCTGGCTACATACAGCCTCACATGCAGAAGATAGATGAATTTTACAAGCTGCATTATTTCCCACACTACAGTTAAATCAATCTAGGAAGAGGGACATTGCTTTTTGGAATTCTTTTTCTCAGAAATGGGGAAAAAAATGTATTAAAATATGGATTTCAGTCTGGATGAAGAAAGAAAAATCTTCAACTTTGGCTGTTTAGCCATCTTTTCTACTTTATGTGTATTTTTGTTTCTAAGCAGATGGTTATGCAAATTAGAACCTCATCAGCGTTGATCAGGAAAATAATATCCATGTTATAATCGTCACTTGATGACAACATGTGAGACATTTTGGCACACAGGATTCAGAGCGTCCTTAGTTTTGAGTTATTAATGTACAGAGGCGCCAGCTTCTTTGGCTGTCTTAGCCTTTGTGAACGTTTGTTTCGAGTTATTAGAGAGCATCTTTAGGAATATTTTTGGTTGGGTACACAAGTACATGTTCGCCCAAAAAAGCCTTGTGGATCAAATAACATTTATCTTACCTTGGAAGAGAAAAAAAAAACCCACATAGCTTCTGATTGCATGGGTTAAAAGTGTTGTAAGTTATAGTCAATAAGTACATTTGATGAAGAACATGAATTATGTAATGGCTGTTGACACAAAACTGACTTTTGTATGCAGACCTAGTATCTGGTGCCTGATATTTGCAGAAGTTTTTTAATGTGTCAAGATAGAGGTAGGGCACATAAAGCATGTTCTGTTAAGTGTGGTGCACACACTGTTTATGGGAGGTTTTTCTTATTAGAGCTGTCATTTTAGTTGATAGTGAAACTGAAATTTATTGCGTTTTTTACTATAATTTTTTGGAAAAAATGTCCATATTGTAATGTACTAACCTTACGTCAGTTCATGAGTGGCTTATTTTGTAGCAACAGCTCTTGGTGTATATCTTCATGGGTCATGATGCCAAATTATACACAGAGATGGGCAACCTCAAGAGTTAATCCGAGTTCAGACTTTTTCCATGTTTTAGGCTATGAAATCCCTTGAATTTTTTCAACAATTTTTTTCACTTTTACCAACTCAAATTGCTCCGTCCCAAATACTGAAGCTCTAGATCTGTTGATTTGTTGTGCTTGGGTTGCCCATCTCTGTTTCTATAAATATTACAGCAAGTATGTTGGAAGTTAGTTTTGAGTGAAGAATATGCACAAACCTCAGTATTTTCAGATGCTTGTAGTTTGTAAAATTGTATTGTCTGTACATAAAGGCTGGTTGCTCTGGTTCTTTTTTTTACCATCAGTCTGGTTGGTTTCATGGGAATTTGTAGTCAGTACAGTGTAGGATATTATTGGAAGGTTTTACCATTGAGATAATAGACAGTCTATGTGACATTTCTCTAAAGGTGGAAGTGAATAATAATGCTGCATAGACTGATAACTGACTGCTTCACTACTGCATTTGTTTTAGGTCCCTTACTGTAACTTTTGGCCCCTACTGGTACACTTCATTTGATTCAGGGCCCTCCTACTTTGGAAAGGGATGAACGTCTAAGGACAAGTTTTTATTCTACACTGTTTCTTAATAGATAATAATAATAATAGATTGCATTTATATAGCGCATATCCCCGCTCGAAAGCAGGCTCTATGCGCTTTACAATCATTATTACCCCAGCAGACCAAGTCATTCAGAAACCTTCTCAACCTCCTGGGAAGCATTCTTGGCCTCAGATGTAATGTATGTCATCCTCAGTGTTCTCTGAAGCCACACATATGACATCTGCATATCGTAATCAACTGTACAAAGAAAGTCATGGATTTGATTTAACAAAAAAACATGAGATACAATAAGACAGTGTTTGAGTAACTACTTTACAGACAAAGGCTTACAAGCCCAGACCTGCTGGAGGAAAAATCTGAATATTAGTACTGGTAATGAAATGTCCTTTTCCACGTGTGCTTCTGTCTGGCAAACGTATTTAGACAAGACCTCTGAGTTAGTTAGACCTGTGTAAGTATTTTGTTTTAGTAACTTTTTCAAGGTTTTATTAAAGCAAATAACAGTGTGACACCTCAGCTTATGTTGCAATGTAGTTGTGCTTTTAATTTTTAGGGCATTCTAGAGAAATAAAACTGTATCAGATGTTAGCATTCACGCCCAAATGATGTTCAAGCAAATCGTAGACTTTGAAATTATTCTTTTAACCAGACAGCTTTAGGGGGCTTTTTTTCATGCCCATCACAAGCAATAGAATCTAGTGTCGATATTTCAATGCCCGCACATGAAGTCGTTCTTTTTACAGTCTTCACATTTTTGTGAGTCCACACTTACGGGACATGTTTTTAAAAATGAGTGTGAAGGCTACAGTGTGTTGCAATGTGTATGGTATGGTGATTGTTGATAACCAAGCTTGCATGTTATTCCACTGATGGATCAATCATGACTATTACATGTATGATATTGATGATAACAACATGTTTTAATGAATTTGAAATAAATAATTCATTGTATTCTTGTCTTCCTCTGTTTTAGTCTTTTTGAAATGTTTGATCCCACATGGGGGGGGGGGGGGCGTTGATGGCCGAGTGGGAGTGCGCCCGGCTACTGACGAGGAGCTTTCGGGTTTGAATCCGGGGAGGTTCACCGGGATTTTTTTGGAGTTTTCATGGCTCGACCCCCGTCCTCTCCGTAAAATTCGGAGGTCGCGCCTGGTAAATGACTTTACAGTGTTGCATGGGGTGTTAAACCTAACCGATCCCACATGTGGATGAACATCTGCATTTACCCGCTTGGGTTTGTTCCCCTCAGCCTGGGTTGGCCCTGGCAGTGGAAACAAAGTAGCCCGTCTCTTAAATGTAAAGCTAAAATCTAAACCAAGTTGAGCATCCCACTTTCCAACTTCACAAAATCAGTGCCTCGAGCGATTATCAGTCAAGGTGGTGACTAATTAAAACCGCCTAGTCGTGGAAAAATACTGTGTCCATGTTGCTCTCCATAATGTGGTTGGTTCAATAACTTTGGGTTTTAAATTTTTTTTACCCTCTTACAATACTATGCTAATGCTATACATGTATTACTTATGGTCATTTAAGGGGAAGGACCTCATGATTTTACATCCATTTCCAATAGGTGTGTGTGTATAGCGGAAGGTTAGGGGAGGGGGGGGGGGGTGTTCAGCCAGATCATTTCTATCAATCTCTTCAGTTCACCTAACGTTTGAGGCTGGTAAAGTTTGCTTGTAGTTTTACGTCTTCTTCAACACTAATATGAGGTCATTTAAGCGATTGGGACTTCTACCCTGCCTGCCAGGGCCAACCCAAGCTGAGAGGGACGGATACTAGCAGAAAGACACTGTGGAATTGAATTCGGGTCTTCTGCAGGATAGGCTAAGAGCCTATAAGTATAATAACCATCATACCGCCGATGTCGGTTGAGGGCTAGTTTAGAATGCTGGACTTGCCTTCCCATCTCGTCCCAGGCTCTGGACGATCAAGCAACTTCTCTTGACCTTTTCATTCCCAATATGGGCAATGCAGAATGTTTTATTTTATTTAACCCGTTTTACGTCCCCTGCAACACTGTAAGGTCATCTAAGTGACGGATTACTTCGACCCTGCCTGTCGGGGAAAGATCCCAGCAGAATGTGGTGTGATGGTTAGGCTGTTTGCCTTTCATGGGGAGGACCTGAGTTCGATCCCGGTTGCGGACGATCAGCGTTTTTGGGGTTTCTCCTCAAAATTATTTCTACGCTGCCAGACGTAAAGGAAGTAAATCCAACACTCAAATTCTAAACTAGTATGTGAGTTGTCACATTAATCATTAATTGCAAAGTTATAAAGCTTGATTATACGTTTGACGATCAATACATTTACATTATTTACATGGAATTTTATTGAAATTTCTTCTTTTTTTTTTAAATCTGAAACTCTTGCAAGTTAAGAATAACTCACTTGACTATTCGTGCAAAATTCGGTGGCAGGGTTGACTCACTATAGATAGAAAAAAAATTATGCAGTAACTTTCCAAAGCAATCCTCTTTTTCACAAAGAAAGACTCGCCACTAAGCTTTTATCCGTGTTCAGAATTATGAGCGATCCTGGTTCGAATCCCAATGGAGTCATCCTTGAATTTGCTTTGTTTTTTGTTTCGTTTGCTTTTACTTTTACTCTCGTTGTAGAGAGGTGGGGGGGGGGGGGGGGGGGGGGGGG
>JAUKPP010253586.1:0-12444 GCA_032273245.1 Phyllaplysia taylori
GTATATTTCTACCATGTATCATGTCATCATTTTTCATCACTGAGGTCTGGTTGAGCGTTGTGATTTTTACTTCAGTCAGTTTTTGAGTGTGTCACTACAGCAGTGTGTCCTTGATAAAGACAACGTCAAACCGAGCTCACACGGGTACTGCACAGTGGCAACCAGCAATGGCGTACGTAAAATTGTTTTGAATGAATGTGAATGTTGCGAGATAATGTCTTATTGTTCCATGTATTCAATCTTGTATTGTTGAATGATAATCGTGGATTGCATTTATCTAGCAGATATCCCAATACAGGATCTATGCGCTTTACAATCTATTATTACCCCAGCAGACCAAGTCATTCAGAAACCTTCTCAACTTCCTAAGAAGAATACAGTGCAGGCTGCTATTTTACAAGCGCTCAAACACTAACATATCATGGGGAATATTGTTTGCTGTCTATAGCCTATCATCCATTTACACCTGGGTGAGGTGAGGAAAATTCGTTTAAGCGCCTTTCCCGAGGACACAACGTCGGGCCTAAGATGGGATTGGAACCGGCAACCTCCCGATTACGAGTCTGACAGCCTAACCACTAGCCTACCGACGATTGTTAGAGATGCATTATTGATTGTTGATTCCATTGTACCTCAAATTTCCCCACGGGGATGAATAACGTTGACATTTTTAAAATATTTATTGAGTGCAGCCCTTTGCCATCAAGTCGGGGCACCTATTATCTCAAGGCAAATATCTTCTTTCTTCTCGTTGAATGAACGTAAATAACCTTCGGGCTGTGAAGAACATAACATCCCACAGACATTGTTTGCTTACCAGTTGTTACGTCCCCTGCAACACTGGAAGGTCATTAAAGAGACGGGCTACTTCGACCCTGCCTGTCAGGGTCAACCCGGGCTGAGAGGGGAAAATCCCAGCAGAAAAAAACCCAAATAGTCCGCGCTCGGGGATCGAACTCGGGCATGGCAGGCGAAGAGCGTAACCATTACACCATAGCGCCGGTCCCCCACAGAGAGATGAAAATGTGATTGATCCTGACTGGCTTCTGCTTTTGTGTTTTTTTTCCTCTCTGGCCATCAGCATGTTCAGATCCATTAGCAAGATGCCCAAGTGGTTTCGCCTTGCTCTTTAGCTGTTGTTATGTAGGCCTACGAGCGGTTTGTTCGAGTATGAATACCGGCGTTGTGGTCTGACGGTTAGGCTCTTCGCCGGTCGAGGATGATCTGGAGGGGTTTTCTGCTGGGATTTTTTCACTCTCACACCGGATTAGCCCGGGCAGGAAGGGTCGAAGTAGCCGTCTCTTAAATGACCTCACGGTGTTGCAGGGGATGTAAAATCGGTAACAAAACAAATGACCAAACGAGTAAGAATACATTATGTAGCCGTCTACAGCGGAGGAACGCACGTGCAACCTGCTCTCTGCCATTTTCGCCAATGTGCGGTTGGCCCCAAAATTACCTAATAGAATTGATGAAGCCGTAAAACCCCTTACAAACAGTCAAACAAAGAAACATCCAAGTTGCAGATTTTGCTTGTACCCACATTAATTTGGCCTCGCCCCCCCCCCCTCTTCTCTCTCTCTCTCTCTCTCTCTCTCTCTCTCTCTCTCTCTCTCTCTCTCTCTCTCTGCCCCTCAGCATTCTGCTACCACTGTTCCTCATCTCCCTGTTGTGCCCAGTGGCTTACCTTCTGCACCCACGTGACCCCAACAAGTTCTGTGTGGCAGTGTCCATGCTGCTTTCCTTCACCGTGTTCCTTCAGGTCCTCGACTCCAATCTGCCAGAGACCTCAGACAACATAGGATTGCTGGGTGAGGTCAAACTATGCTTAGATTTACTCAGCTTAATTTGAAACGCAACTTTTAAAAACTCAATACATAAAGGTATTCGTAGCATGATAACCAGCCACCAGCGTCTCTGATGTAATCGTTAGGCTCTTCGCCTATCACACGGAGGAGTTCGATCCCACGTGCGGGAGCGTTTTCGTCTTTCTACTCGGATTCGTCCCTCTCAGCCCGGGTTGGCTCTGACAGGATCGAGACCTCAGACAACATAGAACCGCTGGGTAATGTCGTCATTAGCATAGGCCAATCCGAGTTTAATTAAAAGTGCGACTTAACGAATGCCGCAGGCCTATAGGCTGATGCGTATGCGAAGCGTTGCCCTGACTTAACCTTAACTGTCTTTTTCCTACTCAGAACAACAACTTAACAGTTCTCTCCATTTAAGAGGTTTTCATTACACAAGTGTAAATCTCAAATTCATTTGAAGCATACGAGGGTGGACCAGGTAAACATTTACTGTCCCCTAATAAAAAAGAGATTTTGTGAGTAAATTTGGCCTTGCTCTTACACTCACTCGTACATTTGGTGGTAGTATCAAAATCGTGACATAATGAATATGCTTGGTGTAAATAATTTGTTACAGTGGTTGAAGTTCATTGTTTACAAAAGTACATTAACCCCGTAGTATTTTCCTTCAGAACTGAAAGACTAACGACTTTAAAAGTAGCATACAGGGAGTATGCATCAATTCAATAGAGATAACGTATTGTTTGTTTTATTCCTCTTCTCCAGCCGTGTACGTGTCCGCCATGTTGACCCTTGGCTTCCTGTCCTCTGTCGGGAACGGCATCGTGTCTGTTCTTGAGAGCGACTTTGACACAGTAGAGGCTAATGACGTCATTCCTACAGTCATGGAATGCAACTGTCACTGTAGAATGTCGCAGAAGAATCCCCTCTGGAAAACGTTAAATCGGAAGGAGAGTCTGAAAGGAGAAGAGTCATCGTTGGAAAATGAGAGCAGTCGAAAGGACAACTGTCCACATCGAAGTCTTGTGGATAACAGATGTGGATGTTCCGGGAAAGGAAAGGCGTCAAACATCACAAGAGTTTTGGGATTTTCTGGAAGGAGCACGGCGCAGAAGTTCAACAACGCCTTTCTTCTCATACACATTTTTCTCTTCCTTCTCTGCACTTTTGTTATCGGAGCCTTGGTGTTAACGTAGCTTGAGTACATTCACTTTGTTAATGATGGCGATAGAAGCTCTGATACATCTGCCATTCTATAGAAAAGGATAAATCCGCCAAGTTCTGTCAGGTAAACTTTAGGAATAGGCACATTTTCCCCACGTCGAACAAACGTAGAGACCGGCGCTGTGATATAGGCCCAGGCTCCTCGCCTATCATGCGGAAGACCTGAGTTCGATGCCTCGGTCTATCTGTGGGTTCTTCTCCTGGGATTTTCCCTCTCAGCCTGGTTTGGCCATGACGGGCAAGGTCGTAGTAGCCTGTCCCTTAAATTACCTTACAGAGTTGCAGGGGACGGAAAACTGGTAACCAAACCAACCAAACCAAGCGTAGACCATTAATGACTTGCGTATTACCAAAGTTTAATACATACAAAACAAAGAAACAAACAAAAGAAAAGGGAAAAAACCCACCCCACTCTTTATCTTACTTACAATGGGATTTCTTTGCCTCTTTTATGTAGAGTGAGGAGTTAAATTGACACTACTCAAATGCCTTTTTCTAATCTTCATGAATTTCATTATCTGCAAACCAGGAGTAACAGCATCTGTGGTGTAGGCTAACAGTTAGGCACTTCGCCTATCACGCACAGGACGTGAGTTAGAGGCAAGCGTGGGGCAGTTTGTTTGATCGGGTATCTTCGTTTTTCTACTGGGAGAATGTCCCTCTCAGCCCGGGTTGGCCCCTGGCAGGCAGGGTCGAAGTAGCCCGTCCCTTAAATGACCGTACAGTGTTACAAAGGACGTTAAGCCAAAAGCAAACCAAACCATACCAGGAGTGGACTTGTCTTGATGACTTATTACTCGAACATCTGGTGTACTTTCGTTACGCATTCAAGCTTTTCAACATAGGGCCGACACTCTATGTTTATTAATAAAGAGGAGAAATATTGTTTTCTTTTATCTTTTTGACTGTGCATTATAGTTAGCCTACTGTAAAAAAAAAAAAAAAAAGAAAAGAAAAAAATACGCAAATGGAAAGGCTCTCCACCCCTCCTAACTTCTTTATTTTATTATTTCATCATTTTTTTTTTTTATACAGAATTGAGATTTCGTCCCCTTTCCACAAGATAGCAAATGAGATCTCTAAGTCTCTACAATGAATTTTTCACTCATTATATTTGTCCCATGCTCAGAGGCAATATACCAATTACACCACAATTCTTGCACAATGCATTTACTTGTATATTTAATGTAGGCCAGTTATTTCAAAACTATGAGAGCACCTTCATTACGAGTACCTTGTATTTTAGGCGCTATGCATTACTGAATACCATTATGATGTCTGCACGGTACTGAATGCTATTTGTTCTATTGGTCCAATCAGTTTTCTTGACTAGTTTCTCTTACAACACAGGCTATGCACGTAATGCATTTTCTCTACGATGTGATGTTTAAGTCTACAGACTCTGTTTCCTTCATTTTCGTCAAACAACCTACATGCACATGTCTTGTTGTCAGAATTCACATGTATATAGCATGTATTAATGTTGTTTCATCAAGTCAGTCTTTCTGTAATTGGTCGGTGTGCAGTATGATTACCGTTGTGTATATCGTGATAGTGCTTCAAATATGGCATAACTCATTTTGTGCACCTATGACATAATGGGGAAAACTGATTTGGCCCGAGTCTGTGCTGCAAGAAAAGACACAACGAAAATGTTAAAGTATTTTAGCAAAACTGCGCGGTATTTTGAACAAATGTAATACTAAATGATGCACTCTGATTTGGGGAATTACATAATGGGCTTATTCCATAATAGCCTAAGTCTGACTTAGGCGATACTGGAAGCACAATGACGATATGCGTTTGTGCGCGTGTGTTTGTGTGTTGTGCGTGTGTGTTTGTGTGTTGTGCGTGTGTCTTTGTGTGTGTATGTGTGTGTGTTTGTGTGTCCGCTACCAAGCCATTAAAAGTTGTAGAAAATACCATTACACGTTTATTATATATATTCACGTGCACACCAGGAGTCCGTGAATTCCTTTTCGTACTTTCACGCAGAGGACATGCTATTCTGATTCCTCGGCATGCATTTTCACTTCTTTTCTTCAGGCTTACGTTTATATTTAAGTTCGTCATATGTAACCTTACATATTGCTTCAAATATAAAGCTGAATTACCCATATCAGAAGATGCTGATGTCGCCATAGATGTTAATGTTTGAACCTCGAACGCTTTCTCTCAATCACACGACGTAACAGTTTTGCAAGTGACGTCTAAGTGGTAACCTGACCAAAAACAAAAGATTTCTCTCTGATTCATGTTGGTCTCTCTTTGCCCCTGCTAAGTACCCTCTGGCAAGGCATGGCATGCACGTGTCTGTGGTGTAGCCTAATGGTTAACTTTTTCGTCCATCGTGCTGAAGATGAGAGTTCGATCCCGCGTGCGGACTAGCTGCGATTTTTGTTTTTGCTTACCGCCAGGATTTTTCCCTTTCAGCTTGGGTTGGTCCTGACAGGCAGTGTCAAAATAGCTTGTCTCTTAGATGACCTTAGGATGTTTGAAAGGAAGAAAAAACTGGTTACCAAAACCTTTCTCCTATATGAGATTTATGTTGATCTCTCTTTGCTCGCTACTAAGTATCCTATGGTGAGACATCGGTGCTGTATCTTGTAGGAGTGCCGCCATTGGATTAGATCTAAATAAAGCAAGATTAAATTAAAGCCAATGTGAAAGTCTCGGCTTTTTCTTTACTATTATCTTTATACAACTCCCTTTATTCATTGCCGGCGTGATGGTTTGGCTCTTCGCCCATTACACTGAAGACCAAATTTCGATCTCGGGCGAGGACGATCTGCGTTTTTTTCTGCTGGGAGTTTCCTCTCTGGGCCCGGGTTGGCCCTGACAACCAGGGTCGAAGAAGCCCCGTATCTTGAATGACATTACAGTGTTGCAAGGGACGTGAAAGTGGTAACGAAACCAAACGCAGATTAAAAATAGACGTCTATATTTCTGTTTGAGAGCCTTCGGCTATATCTCTCAGTTGGTTGTTTGTCAAATACATTTCTGATGCGTGGTCTAGTTAAAATAGACGTCTATGGGCGTCGTAGAAACATTCCCCAGTTTCGAGAAAGTCCCCGGCTCCATCTCTCCGATAGCTATTTGTCCAAGACGTTTCTGGTCACGAAGACCTAATCTCCGCTAATAGCCGTGTTTGTCCCCCAGTTTCCGCGGGCCGCCCACACAGTTATGTGAAGACCAAGACTTCTATCTCCATGCTCTGTTTGGCTTTGTTTTTAGTTTTACGTCTATTGCAACACTGTTATGTCATACAAGACAAAAGCTAAAATGCTATTTCAATCCTACCTGTTCGGGTCCAACCCGGGCTGAGAGAAATAATGTTCCAGCAGAAAAAGGGACTCTATTTAACCAACTACACTAGTATATGGGAATGTTAGATCAAGATTCAAGTAAGTTTCTTTAGGTTGCTATTGGCTTTACTTCACCTTCAACACACTTTCCCAGAGCGGCGTATGTAGTGTAATGGTTCGGCTCTTCGCCTATTATGCTGGAGACCCGAGTTCGACCACACGTGTGGACGATCTGCTTTATGCTGGGACTTTTCCCTGCCAGCCCCAGGTTGGCCCTGACAGGCATGGTTCAATTGGCTCGTCTTTGAAATTATATTACAGTTTTGCTATGGACGTAAAACTAGTAAGCAAATCAAATAAATCACTTGTCCAAAAGGTAATCATGATTGTTGTAGTAATGTTTAAATGTTCACCGAGCAGAACACACTAGTCTGCAGATGACCAAAACATGGCATAAAATCAAGGCAAACTCTCAGAACAGACATGGGAGCTAGAAGCACATCTGTCCCAGACCAATGAGAAATGACCACACCCATTCAACTTCAAAGACTCATCGGTGGACATTAAGACTAATGACTGTTTGTGATAGAGCATAGAAGACGATAGTGAGTGGACATTTTAGATCTTGACCACATGACCAAGGAAACCACCCAAGGCACGCCCCGCCTCCCAACTACCCAGTCTTCTCCCCAGTTCAGCACTAAAAATTCATTAGAAATATTCATTTGGACCCTTTTATCACGTCTATTGATAGGCCTATCTTTTACCAGTGGCAAATCTTGTGACTAATATAAGGGACCAAATGCGCAGAGACAAATTAAGACCTTATCCGAGCTTTGGCCTATCTGGGGTATTTCGAAAGGAAGAGTAGAGTTCTTGTTACGCAAAGGCGTAGGCCGAAACCAAGAACAAATATATTGGACGCCACGGGGTTTTGGGTACGCCACAGCAGAGCGCACCGCTGTCGAACCGACCCTGCCAACCTTTTAGTAGGAAAGTCTGCAGTGTAAAAGATTCATCCAACAACTCAATAGGGACACCCGTGTGCTCTCCCACTAATTCAAACCCAACGGTGCCATTATAGGAAAGTATAAAAAATGCATAAAGCTACGTTGCTTCTGTTGACTCTTGTGCCCTTGGCTTATGGCGGGACCTTGATGGAAGAGTTGGCGGCCTTAGATTCCACCACCGTCATCAGACAGCTACTGAACAGCACCGGACTCGCTCAACAGATTGATAATGGTGAGCGGGCGACACAGCCATAATTATTGTTGTCTTCTAACATCAGTAAGATTTTGTACAATACTTGATTAGTTGTTAAGGCAACCACAAAGTAACAATAAAACTAGTTTGATCAAATTTTAATATTTCCTTACGATTGCTCTTTAACAATGTTAGGGGAAAAGGGTAAATCGGTTCCAACGGTAATTGGAGCAAATCTCCAGAAGTATTGCCATTTAAAGAATTTGTTTTGTAATAACCTTACGGTGGATACTAGCACAAAACGTAGCCTAAATATCTACAGTAGGCTACATATTTCACAAGATGTTGCGTTTTGTTCAGCTGATATTTCTATCAAGTATCAGCATCGGTAAAGTAAATACATGTAATCTAATGTAGGCCTGCGCCAGAAGAAAAATGATTGGTTGTTGGTAGAAGCTTGGTGTCTGTAAGCACAAAAAGCTACCACTAAGTTTTAGTCTCTAGTTATTTATTTATAGCTGTACCCGCCTCTTTGGCTGTTTTAGCCAAATTAAGTGCAAACTAGTAAAATGCAAGGGCCAGATTGCAAAGTTTAGGTGTTGATATATTCTCATTAGCTGAGAGAATCTTGTATAGGAGCGGCGATGGTGTTTGTGTATCAGTGTAGTACCATCTCTTGATACACAGCCAAACTACTTGCGCCTGGCAGTGGAATTATTTTGGCCCTTGGGAGATGCGCAGTTTGCTCTCGATGAGAACCTTTTGGTACTCATCAACTCTCATGTCGTCTGTTAATTATTCCTTTCCCTGAGACGTAGCCCACTTTTTTTTCTAATCTTTGGAGCGGGAAGTTAATGGCCTTTCTATGTCAATAGTACTGATAAAACTCGACAAAAAAGCAACAACAAAGAATCAATACCAATATCAAGATATTGGTCCAGTACTTGCATTGTAATGATAAACCCATGGAAATTAAACGGTTTTTTTCCTCAGTGGGTATTATGAGAGAGCCTAGAATATCATTTTGAGAGGAGAAACGGCTCGTGACAACAGTGCATTTGATACGTGGACGTGGATAACAATATCCATGCGCAGATCACCATTCACACTAGCCACAATTTCTTAAGATTTTTTATCCACGCTTCGATTGTATGACCCAGATTCGCGTTAAGAGGCTTCGTTTCTCCTCTTAAAATATAATTAATTAATCAATTAATGTTTTTGGTCATTTCATAGATTACCTCACATTGTTCGCCCCGAGTGACAACGCCTTCGCCAAACTGCCAGACGACTTGACCAAGACGGTGCTGACTAACGCTACCATACTCTATGCTGTACTGCAGTTCCACGCTACTAAAGGCATTTTCAGGTAAGTCATCTAGAACTACAGTACTCTGCACAAATAAGGTCAACCATTCATATATACTTGAATATAATGAGAAGTAAACAATCAAATCCATTTTTGATGTTTCTGTTGTATTCATTAATACTATTGGTACATGTTAAATGACATTCAGGAAGAAAAGACAAAGAATAAACTAAATTTTATATAACCATAATGCCTTATTTATTGCTCTTTGCATCATCCAAAGTCTTACTGTAATTCACACACTGGCGTCTGTGGTGTAATGGTTGAACTCCACCTATCATATGAAAGACCCGAGTTTGATCCTAAGTACGGACGAGCATATTAAAATTTTACGTTCATCTGCTGGGATTCATCCCTTTCGTTCTGGGTTGGCCTCTACAGACACGGTCGAAGTAACCTGTCTCTTAAATGTCTTTAAACTGTTGCAATGGGCGTAAAAGTAGTATAAAGGATAAAAAGAGGAATCTCAAAATGCCCAAAACATGAGTTGCGCAATTGTGTTATGAGTGTGACGCTGTGATCTTCTTTTGGTTTGGTTTGGTTTGGTTTGTTTACCAGTTTTATGTCCCCTGCAACACTGTAAGGTGATTTAAGAGACGGGGTATTTCGACCCTGCCTGTCAGGGCCAACCCGTGCTGAAAGGGAAAAACCCCAGCAGAAAAAATACCAAATCGTCCGCGCTCTGCATCGATCTAGGGTCTTCCGAATGACAGACAAAGAGCCTAACCATTATACCACAGCGCCAGTGATCTTCTTTTGAATTGGATAATGTGAATGAGATATTGTTGAAATAGATTTTCTTTAAAAGTTTTGTAATCGACAATGCTGCCAGTTTTCTTTTAATTGCTGCCATGTACTGACAGGTCCCAGGATGCCTTTGACAACATGCTGCTGGACACAACCCTGGGCGGGACGAAGATCCGAGTCAACGTGTACGATGATGCTCAAGGCGTAAGTCTGGTAACAATTGCAGCTAAATGTTACAGCACAGTAAAAGTTGTCGTCATGAATATCATATTATGCACCCAGCAATCTGTATTTCCCTCACATAATAATATAGTCGCATCTGATATCCGGTGAATTACTAGATATTGATTGATAGTTCGCATTGATTGATGCAGTAAGTAATTGGTGCCGATCTGGTATCTATTTTGACGTCCCTTGCAACACCATGAGGTAATTTAAGAGACAGGGTACTCGATCCTGTCTGTCAGGGTCAACCTGGCTGGGAGGGAGGAATTTCAGCAGAAAACTGCCGATCGTCCTCACGTGGGGTCGAACTCGGATCTTCCGCGTGATAGGCTAATTAATTGTCTAACCATTACTTCGTAGGCGCCGGTAGCTGTAAGTGTAAAAAAGAATTTTGCTATAACTGTATCCTCAATTCCCTCACATATAATTGCATTTATAGATCGCATTGATCAATTAAGTAAATCACTTATTATTCATTGGGTCTTTAAGTTGCTGGCTCTGTTGAAAATTACAGTAGCTGTGTCACCACAACAATGTGGTATTTCATCAATATGGTGGTAAATCGAAGCCAGGCTACTTCATGAAGCTTGTATGATATTGGATAGTCAATGTTTGTATAGGCTACATTAAACTAAAAAGAAGAAAAAAAAGAGATCAAAAGAGAAAAAGAGTGAAAAAAGAAGACAATACGAATAAAAAAAAAAAAGGCACAGAAAATTACATTCCTGAAATATATAGAGAATAATATATAACTGAAATGATGTAGTCTACAAGAAAGTGGAAAGTCATGGAAAATTGTTAAAAAGCTAGTCCAGATAGGGAAAATGTAAAGCCTATACCGTGATACAGGGTGAGAAAGCTGTTGCTGCTGCTGCTGCTGCTGTTGCTGCTGCTGCTGCTGCTGCTGCTGCTGCTGCTGCTGCTGCTGCTGCTGCTGCTGCTGCTGCTGATGATGATGATGATGATAATCCCCGAGTCTTGACTCTTTACTTTTATTTTACGCAGTTGATATAATGATGATGATGATGATGATAATGATGATAAAGATGTTGATTTTTAGCTTCTAACACTGCATTTCCTTTGTGAAATTTGACCTGATCCAGGGCCCGCTCTTCATCACACTGAATGGCGCCAAAGTTCTGAATGCAAACATCCAAGCCTCCAATGGCTACCTGCACCTCATTGACTCCGTCATGTTCCCTCCTATCGGCTCATTCTACGACCTTGTCTCCAACTCAGAGATGCACAAGACGCTAAAAGGTGTCATTGATGGCACCAACATGCAGTCTTTCTTCCAAAGTGAGTATTTACCCGGCATCCGTGGTGTAATGGTTAGGTTCTTCGTAAGTTATTTGGAAGACACGAGTTTGATCCCCACGTGTTGACTATCTGTTCTGCTGCAATTTGTCCCTCTCAGCCCAGGTTGTCCCTGACAGGCAGGGTCGAAAGGCCCATCGCCTAAATGACCTTACAGTGTTGCAAGGACGTCAAACTAGTAAGCAAACCAAAACAGTGATTATTTGCTTAAGAACGTCAATATCCTAACCATAGACTTTTAATACTTACTAGAATGAGCCCGCCGATGTCACATAGAAAATACAAGGGTGTCGTCTTTATGGAAAAAATGCAGAAAAACAAAAGAATTAAGATTTTGTAATGGTGTGTAGTTTAACATCCCTGATACAAAGTCCCACAATGGTAATCAATAGGTCTATGTAGACCTAGTAACAAGTACTATAATATTAAGTACATGAAGTATCATAAGGAAAAAAGAAACACGAGAGGGATAAATCGAGAGACGAAACTTATCTCCCTTTATGGAACATGAAGTCACATGCTACCGTGCATACTTTCAACTTCGTTGCCAGTGACAACCTTTCCCATTTTCTTTGGGACTGAAGAAAGAGCACTGAACTGAAAGCACAATACTGTCATGGCGCTTCCAGTGTAGCGTAACTACTTTTTTTCTTTTTCTTCTTTTTTGCACTTCTGAGATAATTGGGAAAAACTGAAATAACCCGACTCTATGATACAAGAAAAAATATAACGGAAATATTAATTTTTTTAGCAAAAGAGCCCGGCACCATTGAACAAAATACATGTAATACCATAAAATGCACCAGGATGTGGGGGTTTACGTTATTCCATAAGCACCTAAGACGGACTAAGGCCATTTTGGAAACCTGTGGCGATATTGCATCTTCGCACCAGGACTTGTAACTTTTGGTACCGCGCTTATTTTCCTTTGAGTCTGACCCTTCTGTGTCCTCACTCGCCTCATCGTGTTTATCATCGAGTACCATAAGCTACATAGAATTTACTCTCTCATTGTGATTAGAGCTCTCTGGTAAAACTTTATTTCAATCTCTAATTCCAGCCACCGAAGGGACCCTGTTTGCCCCGGTTGACGCAGCATTTGAAGCGGCTTTCGCTGTCTTGTCGGCCAAGGGCTTTGACACGAACAACATGGTGGCTCGCAAAGGTACATCTATCTATCTATCTATCTATCTATCTATCTATCTATCTATCTATCTATCTATCTATCTATCTATCTATCTAT
>JAUKPP010253597.1:0-12442 GCA_032273245.1 Phyllaplysia taylori
AATATTCTTATTTGTGGATACAACCTGGGGTGATCAACTTACCCCGGGTGCTCAACTTACCCCACCTTCCCCTACAATGCAACCGCTAAGCCTCCAGGATATAATTAAGGCTAATGACAGCAGTAACTGCAACAGCATCATCACAAACCTTCTGACACGTTATGGTAGGCTAAAATATTTTTTTTAAAGGCAGTCGGTGCTGTGGTGTGATGATTAGGCTCTTCGCCTATCATGCAGAAGACCTGAATTCGACCCCGGTCGCGGGCCATCTGCGTTTTTTCTACTGGGATTTTTTCCTCTCAGCCCGGATTGGCCCCGACATGCAGGGCCAAGGTAGCCCTTCTCTTAAAATGACATTGCAGTGTTGCAGGGGACGTAAAAGTGGTAACCAAACCAATCCAAACAATAAATGGTTGGCTACCAAAGATTGCAATAGTGGACATATTCAAGTCTATCTTCCAAGTGTTGATTTTTAGGCCTGCCTCTCTTTCTATTTCGTCATGGATTCCAGCGATAATAGTGATGTTTGCTTTCGAATAACACAAAGCACGACCAGCCACTTTTATTATTAGGCTATTTCTTTCTGATAAAAGATATAAAAGTGTATGCAATTTCGTAGGTCTAATGACACTCGGTAACAATTACAACAGTAAGCTATTAGATATGCCTACCAATGGCAACACATGACAGCAATAATTAGGCCTACAATGACACCAGTAATGGCTAATAACAACGATAATCAAAATAGTGTCATAATTTGTTTCAAAAGCAACAATTACAGTACAGTTGTTTCAGTACTGTCAAATGGCAGCAATAATTTCAACAGTATCATTGTCAAACTATAATAATACATGTATTACAAAACCTTCGATCTTTCGATATAACGACTAGAAAAGTTTTATACTGCTAAAACTTATTTAGATCAGTTTCTCTCAAATTTCAATAATTTTTTCATGTTGCAGGTTTTGCGGTCCACCAAGCTTTTATCACGAACAACTAAACTGAGATCAAGATCAAGATTTACCCCTACTTTGAGAGATTCCAACTGGACTCATGTAATCTACAATTCGAGGTAAATCTATGGAGTGGTATCTACCTAAGTAGAAATAGAAAGACGCGCCATCGGAGTCGGGAGTTCGGAGAGAGGAACAAGTCCAAGTCAGTAGTCAAGTCAGTGACGTTGACGTGACAAATTCAAATCAAGACAAACCGTCCCAGCCCAAAGTCATACAACAGTGGGTTTTCCAGTATTTAAGGGGGGGGGGGGGGGCAGCTTGGTTACCAGTTCTTCATCCCCTGCAACACTGTAGGCAAAGTCATCTAATCTAAGAGACGGGCTTCTTCGACCTTGCCCATCATCACTACTCAACACAGTTACTCAGTCAGGGCCAGGGCAAACCCAGGTTGAAGTTTGGTTTGGTTTTGGCTTAACGTCCCTTGCAAAACTGTAAGGTCATTTAAGGGATGGGTGACTTCGACGCGGGATGAGAGGGACATCGTCCCAGCAGAAAAATGGAGATATACTTGATCAAACAAACTGCCCCTCGCGGGCCTCGAACTCATGTCCTCTGCGTGACAGGCGAAGCGCCTAACCATTACAACACCACAGCGCCGGTGGGTTGAAGTGTGAGGGAAATAATCCCAGCAGGAAAAAATGTAGAATGTCCTTGCGTGGTACCAAACTCGAGTCTTCAACATGACAGGCCAAGACAAAGAGCATACCATTACCTCACAATGCCGATCGAGGTTGAGTCTACCATGTAAGTAGTTGCATACACATAGCGAATTTCGTCGTGGTAGCGTACATGTAATTACGTGCACGGTGAGCAGAATTTTCTTTATGCACGTAATTGCAACTATCACCATTTCATGCAATTGCTCCAATACAGGAAAACCCTTCTTGAGGTGCCACCCTTTTAAAAGGCCAATGTGCAAAATAAGGCTTTTTTTTTTTTATTGTATTGGACCTCTTGAGTCTTAAGCAGCCATCTCTCCCCTCCCATCCAAAGATTTTTCCTAATAGCCTAATTTAAAAAGAAAGACGTCATGTTACAATGCTAATGTGTTTTACCTTTAAAACCCTGTATAAAAACAAAGGCCTTTTAGCAAGGGGTTAGCATTGTCCAGAAGGCCACAATGACCAAACTACCACATGAAGAGGCAGAGATCTGTCACATCATGGGTCACTCATGTCTCAACAGTGCTTGTCTCCCATCATCTGACTGTTAGTAAATGCATTCTACCATTCATGTATTTGTTAGGGAATTCCTTGTCCAGCTAATGTTAATGACAGGAACAGTATTAAAATGTGTGTGATTTTTTTTTTTTTCAATTTTTGTCATCCGATGTATATTATACTTGGGCTGAGTGGGGGATTGAGTTAGTAAGCGGAATAAAGGTAGAGAGAGACAGAGGGAGTTCAAGTACATGATTCACCAACTGTTTATGTTTGCTTTTGCGAGTGAAGCATGCATCGTATGTAGTGTGTACATTTCCATGGTGATCTATTTCTTTGCCAATTTGACTGTCTTGCAAATCTGCCTAAAATTTCCAATGATGGATTCTGTATTGCAGTAACATTTCGTTCTCTTTATTTTCAACAGAAATTGCTGTTGGACAAATCCTAAGAGCAAAATGGCATCATCCTTGCAGTATACACCAGGAAAAATTGGAATGGAAGTACGAGGCATTGATTTGAAGTCTGAACAGTCAAAAGAGGTCATTAAGAAGATTAAAAATGACATACATAAATATCGTCTGCTAATATTTAAGGATCAAGGTGAAATCAGTGGCAATCGTCATGTTGAAATCAGCCAGTGGCTTGGAGATATTGAGTCGACTTTTTATAAGCATCCTAAATCACCTCATCCAGATGTGTTTCGAGTCTCTAACGATGAGAAAGAGGGATGCCGAAATGTCGGAAGGACTGGGTGGCACATTGACGGTTCCTTCATGCAAGAGCCGTTTGATTATGCCCTGTATCATATGGTGTCAGTTCCTAAGGCTGGTTCCACAGGTTGGTATCAATGGCTAGTAAGAAGACCATACATTATTTACTTTTTCCTCGTGAAATTGATAACATTGTCACTTGCAAATGAATATGTTGTCAGTGGTCCAACACTGAATCAGTGAAGAAACACATTCTATTCTCTGACTACATCATGTAAATCATGTTGAAAGAAGCAGAAATTGAAAGAGTTTTATCATTCAACAGCTTATGTCAACAAAAGCGGTCCCATTGTTTGTAATTCTGGTTCAAGTGCTGCTTTTGACACATGATGTGCTTTTTTTCTTTTATCTTGGCCTTTTTAATAAAGTTGGAAGATTACATGTATATTGTAATTTATTTTTCTTTTACAAAATGCAGCAGCCATTTTTAGTCAAAAGAAGTCTTGTATTTTTCTGAGTTGCAAATTAATTGCATAGCCAGGTGAATTGGTCCTGCATTGAGTGATTGTTTAGAAAGAGCAGCGACATAGTTTAAGGATTATCAATTTGTAAAGCCTTCTGAATGATGAGATTTTGACTCTGTGTTGTTGACATATATTAACCATTTTACACTTTCTTTTTTTCTTGAGTGCAGCTTTCTTAGGATTTGAAGAATTACTGAATTCTCTTTCACCTGAGCGCCGAGCGTCATGGGAACGACTTTGGATGGTTGGTGACCGCCGTGATGTGATACACCCTCTAGTATACTCTCACCCAGTGACAAAGAAACAGGTAGGGCCAATATTTTAATTTTGATGCTAAGGGATATTATCTTTTCATTGTATAGAAATAATAAAGTAGCACAGGTTTATAGATTTATTTTGGCTGAAATTTTTTTTTTTTTTTTTATTAATCATGGTTTTGAGTCTGAATTCTGTTTTACTATAAAAATCAGGGTTTTTTTCACTCAAATTTGCCCATGCTCACAATTCAAAGAGCAAAAGGATGATTCACATTCATGACATTTTGAATTAATATCGTATAAGCATCCTTCGATTTTGGCTAAAAAAAATTTTAATTGAAACTGATAAAACAAGTTAGGGGTGGGATGAGAGAGGAAAAATGATAAAGCAAAATGAGGGACCACTACATGCAGTCAAACCTGCTTTAGGGGGTCACCTGCACAACCACCCATTGTGTGACACCCTTGTATATTTAATGCATGTAGAAAGTGCCAGAGACTCAGACCCTCCTATGTTTTGACCGGCTTCCATCTAGCTCCCTGCCTAATGCAGCTATGGCCAGTCATTTTCCATGACAAAACAGCTGCTTGACCTGTTCTTAGTGGTCATTTCAGTGGACATTTCTGCAAAAGATTTCCTGCTTATACTCCAAGCTTCTTAAAAAATGATAGCTACACTTTTATGAGTCACCAACAATTAACTGTATAAATAAAAATAATAAATATCACTTTATTCATCCCTATGGTGAAATTTTGGGTGCAATGGCATCAACATACATGCAAATACATGTGCTTTAACAATACAAGATTAAATACATGGAAAAATAATACAAAATATCACAACATTCACATTCATTACAATTTCCCTTATACCATTGCTGGTTGCCACTGTGCAATGCCCATGTGAGCTAGGGTTAAATGCCTTGCTCAATGACACACTGCAGTGGTCACTTACACAAAAGCTGCTATCACTCAGCATTTCTTGACAACCTTTGTGAACCACAGTTGACTAACCACTCAACCACTGAACCCCTATGCATCATTTCATATCACTATCAGTAAAGCTGAAGGGGTCTATGTGCAACTCATTAGGATTCAGTACATGATACATGTCACGATGTGCATGTAGAAAGTGCCGGAGACTCAGACCCTCTTCATAGCTGTTACCTGTCTATAGCTATAACAGCTACTTTTCTCTGTGATCTTGAGTGACTGTCATGGCTTGGTTTGACTGTATATTCGATATATAAGTCCACCATCACTAGGTAGACTTTCTTTGTCACAGCTTATGGGTCCATTCTCAACCCTTACATGATGTCTACATGGTTTTGACTAAAATCCTCAGGTTGTCTGTTTTCACTTGGGCATGACCAGTGGCTTTGTCTGGGATTATTGTACAAAACAGCAGAGAATGGCAGATAGAAAGGAAACCATGCAGATTTTACGAGACATCCATGGAGAGATTGTAAAAAATGACGAAATGTTGGTCTACAAACATAAGGTAAGTAATCGACAGTTAATAGGATTTAAGTATGCATTTCTATTTCTCTCTCTTTGTATCTGTTTCTCGTCTCTTTTCCTCCCCCCATCTTTCTCTTCCCTCTCTCCCACTTTCTCTCTTTTTTCCTTTTAGTCTCTGTCTTTCCCTCAAACTGCTGCCTTTGACTTTAATTTTGAGCTCTTTCCTTTGATTTCCAATCTTTAACTATTTAACTACCTGTATAGATGTTTTATCTTAATAGTCATGTTTATGCATAGTAAGGATTTGTAGCCTTTTCACACCAGCCCCTTCTCTGTTGCCATTATCATCGATTAAATGATTGCATGTGTACATTTTTAATCGAAACTTCCCCTGTCAACAAGACCTTACAGTGTTGCAAGGGGCATAAAACCAAATGATAGTTCAACACATTTTTAGCTTTTTGCTGGACAATGGCCCCATTATTGTTCCTTCTAACGATTTTTGGCCTTTTTTTCTCAGAATTTGAATGGACTGCGCATAACTTAAATGCTGCAAATATATTTCTGCTAGCAAAACTACAGTCTCTGCCTAAGTGCATGATGCTCTGGTGGTGGTAGCATGTGTGTGTGGGGTGGGGGGCTCTCAGATGCATGAGCTGACACAGAGCAGAGTCTGTGCTTACATGAACCCGATGCATACTATTATACTATTATTGTAAATGATAAAAAAGATAACGCCATTTGACAAAAGTGTATGTTTGAACAAAGCATCATTTGTGTGGCGTGTGTTTTGGGCGTAGATTACTGTACCTTGATATTTATTATCTTTTGTTCCAGTGGGAGGTTGGTGACTTCATCATTTCTGACAATCGAGCTGTGGGCCATGAAGCTACGCCTGAGACGCAATTCCCTGTGTCTGATGTCGGGCTCAGAGTTTTACACAGAACTACGATAACTGGAACAAGTGTACCCAAAAAGTGAATCAAGGATTTTGACCATTCCGAAGGCCACAAAATTTGCTTTGACACTCTACATCAGGGGGTGCCGAAATCAATCACCAGATAATTTAATCCCGGCTTTATACTACGCAGAAGATAAGGGTGATGTACTTTTTTTAACTTCTTAAGTTTTCAATTTGGCTTGTATTGTAGCTGATATGTTACAGTTGACTCCATTTGTGTTGAACTCACTTGAGTTGATTTGTGGTTAAGTTTATCGTTTTCTCAATCCCCAGCTGTTCTTTTTCTATAAATCATAGAACCGTTGAGTTGAACTTTGGATAAACATATTATATTTTCCACTCCCCTGATGCTGTCAACTGAGCGATTGTCAACTGTGGGCCCATATTATGATAAATTAATTTCAATCCACCTTTGTGTTCACCTTACTACTCACCCATAGCACAACTTAACTCAATGAAAGAGAGCATTTGCAGAGACTAAGGAATTGCTTGATTTTAAGTCATCAGTTATCTGGAGAGTGTACTACGTGAAACCTCTGTTACTGTTTCAGCCTATCTTCATTTACAAGTCTTATTTCTGGAGGTTGTTTTAATATTTTAAAGAGTATATATGTGTGTTTATATATCATGTATCAATGAAATTTCCCTAATTGAGATATTTAAGAATTTGTTGAGACAGGCAAAAAAGTTCTTATTTTATCTTTGTCTGATCTACCAATGCTATTTGAATATTTGAAGGAGTTTTAGTCTTTAAAGACAAAAACACTGTCATGTAACATTTTTTTAACTTTGGAGATTCGGCATAATTGTTGTCTATGAAATGTTATTTCGATTTCTCTAATATGTCAATCAAGAGCAGAATGCCTAATTTATATGGGTGGCTTCATGTTGTTGGAGTCCGCTGATCTGTGATTTAAACTTGTGATATTGTAGAAATATACATCTTGAAGAGCGCAATCAATTTGAATTTGACCTTTTACGTTGTTATTCTTTTAGATACTTTTTATATATCTACCGTTGTCAAATCTAATTAGATTCAAGCTTATTTGTGTCAAGCACAATATGTGTATACAGACTTTAGTAAGGTTTGGTTACCAGTTTTACATCCCCTGCAACACTGTAAGTCATTTCAAGAGATGGGCTACTCTTACTCTGGCTGTCAAGGCCAACCCATGCTGAGAGGGAAAAAAATCCCAGCAGAAAAAAACCAGATCGTCTGCGCTTGGGATCAAACTTGGGTTTTCCTGACAGGCGAAAAACCTAATAATTACACCACAGCGCCGGTATACAGACTTTGTGGGCAGGCAAATTGGCAACTACATGTATTTGCTTTTCCATAGTAGGCATTTTGCATACCAATATTAGATAAAACAGAGATTACCAATCACCTAAAAATTCTAGTGTATAAAAACATAGTAGAAACATGCATTATGTTAAACTGATGAATAAAATTCATTACCGGGTACTATCATTTGAAAAACTCTATGGCCATGAGTCAGCTAACTTACATTGCCTTTCCAAGTTCAAGACATGGCAATAATCTGAATTTAGCCTGTCTTTTTTCAGAATGAGGCAGGCCTGAATTGCAAAATTTGAAACACTTCTGCCACTCTTAGGGGACCTTTGTGGGTTGTATACTTGAATTTGCAGGAAGACTCGCAATGCTAGTCTTGTTTGGCCCTGTGCACAGATATTTCATACATTACCTAAAAGGCAAGATGTTCTAACTCTATGGAAGATGTAGGAATTCATTCATTAGAATACTGGGATTTAATACTTTGTGGGTAATATTTGTCCCCAATGCTTTGATGGAACCTCACAAAATGGTTCACATTTTAACAGGATATAAAAAAACCAAAGAGTTTGGTATTACAGTATTTTAATAAGCGTTGGAAATCAAAGATTGAAGTTTTGGGCAAGGTTAAAGTTGTTGAAATTGAGCTAGTCAAGTTCTTTCAAACCATTGCCATGGTTTTTGACACAACCACATAATACATGCACATCCATTGTCAGTTTATTTTAGCACCATCTCTTAAATTACCTGTGTTGCAGGGGACGTATGATTGGTAACCAAACCAAACCTAACCATAAATCCTTGTGAAAAGGCAATTTTCTTCTGTCAAAGAAACAGAGACCTTCTTGCTCAGTACATCATTATCTTTTTATTTATGTTATCGTTAATGCCAAGTGACTGCTGTCTGGTGTAGTGATTAGGCACCTTTCCTGCCTTGCAGAGGCCTGGAGTTCAATCCCAACACTAGACAAGCACCTCTGTCTCTTTTCTTGGACGTTATGTCCCTTTCGGAGCCGGTTGGCTTGGACAGGCAGAGTCAAAGTAAAGTAGCCTGCCTCCAGAATGACTCTCAGTGTTACACAGGGTACACGTATTATGTATTAACACTTTGTAGTCACTCCGCATATGCACATATGAAACTCCAGAATGACTCTCAGTGTTACACAGGGTATTATGTATTAACACTTTGCAGTCACTCCGCATATGCACATATGAAACTCCAGAATGACTCCTCAGTGTTACAGGGGGTATTATTTATTAACATTTTGTAGTCACTCGGCATATGCGCATATGAAACTCCAGAATGACTCCCCGGTGTTATATGGGGTATTATTTATTAACATTTTGTAGTCACTCGGCATATGCGCCAGCCCAGATTTGCCCATCTAGTCACTCGGCGCATATATGAACATGTACCAGGCCCGAGAAGCTCTGTAGCGACTCAGCTGGCTGCTCGTGTCTGGTAGTGGTAGGGTTCTTTATCCTTCTGGCTGTGTGACTACAAAGTTTTAAACCAAAACCAAACCAAACCAAATATTCCCCCTCAAATCCAAAATCTTTCACTTGTTTTGTTTTTATGACCCCTTTCTAGTGTGTGTGATTGAGATGCAGTCACGTTTAAGGACAGTTTGTTTACAATTAGTTCATCAACACGCTGTGTTAATTCTTTTACGGAAAAGATTACCCCACTTATTAATTAGGATTGTTTTGTTTTGTTTTGGTTTAACGTCCCGCACAACACTAAGGTCATTTACAAGGCGGGACCTCCGAATTTTACATCCATCTCCGATAGGACGAGGTCAGAGCCATGAAAACTCCGAAAAAATCCTGATGAATCTCCCTGAATTCGAACCCGGGACCTCTCATCTGTAGGCGGGTACACTACCGCTCAGTCAACGGCCCCCTTAATTAATCTATAAAAATGCCATTATGAAATAAAATACAATACATAATGTAGTACTAGGTGAAAATACTTTTAATTGAGCTCCTCTGTTGCCATATATCTGACAAGAAGAGATAACATACATGTATGGAAGATGGAAAAGACATCATCAATGTAGATGTTTGTAACTATGCACAGAATCTATTAGAACAGATCGTGAGCCCACAAAGTCTTTGTGAATTACACAGTAGTCTCTGCCTAAACGCACGTCACTCAATAGACGAGCTCCGTTTAAAATTTACCCACATTTCCGTCATATGATGGTCTTTTTTTTTTTTGTCTATTTTTTATTCCAGTAAAACTGTTGATTTGTTATTGATCAAGTTTATGTAAATTCACAAACGAAGCCTTTCGAAACACCATACATTTAGGCATAGAGGCACTCTATGTCTTTCTCTCTCTCTCTCTCTCTCTCCCTATCTGTCTCTCTCTGCGCCAATGCATGCTTTTGTCATGATTACTTTTTTCCCCTATTTTAAAAATATTATTGAAAGCGCACATTACAAGACTTCTGAAGGACCACATGCTTTTAGTTGGAGACTACTGTAAAATAAGAGTCCAGTCTACACAAGATTCTATGCGCATAACACATGACCTCGTTTACACTATAGTTTGTATGCTACATGCACAATATATATACAGGGCGGGGTGGCATACCAACTATCCTATTTTGATTTTTCCAGCTTTTTAGGAGAGGCAAACAAACTGATTTTCTGCTGCTCTATTACTCATCGTATAATGAAAGTATGGAGTTTGACCACTGTCGTTTTTTATAAATCGCCGGACTCTGATATTTTCACAGGACATGCGCCCCTTGCCAATGCCTTGGTTATGCATAACAAAAAGTTATTTTTGCCAAAAATCGAGTTACGATAGTTGGAATGCCACCCCGCGACATATACCAATATGTAAATTGGTCGTAAGCAGATGTTTATGGGAGAGGCGAAATGATAGTGGATATACCCTACCCTCGCCTCTCACCCATTCTTTCTTTCTCTCTCTGTCTCTTGCTCTCTTTACATATAATTCTCTCACTCTCTTACAATCTCTTACTCTTTCTCTCTCTCTCTCTCTGTCCATCTGTCCTCTCCAGACACGTGTATTGGATCATAATAGAAATTGCACTACAACAAGGCCAGAGGATAGAGCCATGAGGCGAAGGATCAGTACCTCTATGGCCTCTGAAAGCGCTGCACTGTTGTAGATGGACATTGCCGTTTGTTAGGACTGCCATGGCAAGTTTCACTGTGAAACGGTTTTAGGCTCTACAAATCACATGAGGGGCCAAACCTCCGAATCTATTGCCCCTTTTCAACAGGGCATGGCGGGTAGCACTGGACCACCACACCTTGTAGCTTTCTTGCTCCTGTTTTCGTTTTCGCCCACCTTCGAACGCGTAGGAATACAATAGGGTCTACATTTATTGTATACAGTCTAACACTAGATTCCTTATAGGTGGGCGAGGAAGGGACACTGGGCGAAAATTGGAGCACATTAGATGTAATGTCAGCTGCGACAAGTCACAAAGTTCACCGATACAGTCTATTCACTGACGACATGGGGGTCCTTTGATCGTCTGCGATTGGGTAGATTCTGTTGCGGAGGGGAGACATTCTGTGGGGTCACTTTCTTGCCGCCGTTTTTGCTGACCATTTTCTTCTCTCGGCCTTGGATGTTTGTTTCCTTCTTTGAGGAGGGTGGTAAGTCTGGGAAATGCCTGGCTACCCGTGACCGTGGTTCTGAACCATGTTGTAGCCAGGATTTGACAAAGTCTTGTGATGCTATTTCCTTTGGGAGAACAGGTCTTGCGTACATCTGGGCCTTGCCGGCTTGGACATCTCTCTTGAATGTCATCTCACGTTCCATCTGGGAAGCAAACAAAATATAATATGAGAATAACGACTGCATTATATAGCACACCCTATCTCGAAAGCGGGCTCTGTGCGCTTTACAATCAATTATTACTCCAGCAGACGAAGTCATTCAGCAACCATCTTAACTTCCTGGGAAGCATACAAATACAGTGCTAGCTATCATTTTACTGGCACTAAAGCACTAACACATGGTCAAGATCGTTCTCTGCATATGGCCGGGTACCCATATTCACCGGGCTGAAGTGAAGAAAATCTGTGTGAGCTAGGTGCCTTTCCCAAGGATATAATTTTGTCGGGCCCGGGCTGGAATTTGAACCCGCAACCTTCCGATTACATACAAGTCCAGGAGCCTAGCCACTGGGCTACCAATGATGATAATAAGATGCATGTAACTGTACACCATTTTGTTTTTAATAAAAAAGAGGTTTGATTTTCTTTCAAATCTATTTTGTGCCAATCGGGACCATGTACACTGAAAGTGAAAGTAGGAAGAGCTAAAATCTCTGAGAGTGTACCGCGTAGCCTACATGTACCCTCTTTTACTTTTTGCTTCCTCCTCTCTCCCAATTGCTGACTTTTTAAGATCAATACGCAGCAACGAGCAAAATACAAAAGAAGAGAGAATATTAAGTTACACGATAAAGACATAAACCATTTTGTACATTGTAGGCCCTTTCCAACATTGATTGGTTAACCTCAAAGCAAAGCGTGACACAATCCCTGTGTATTCAGTGGAATGAAAATATTTTCAAAGCCTACAAACTCAACCAGTACATGTTTAGTTTTACGATATTGCGTACAATGAACCTTTGTACTGAGCAAGGTAACTAGTCAATGTCACCAATCGCTATTTTCCTTAATAATTAAGGAAAATAGCGATTGGTGACATTGACTAGTTACCCACCAGCTCATGCTTGCACATGTATACATTAGTCATTTCCGATGGATTCTGCGCCCCCAATTTGACATAATAATAATAGGCCTAACAAAAATAAAGACTTTGGCTACTTTCAGGCGACATTACTACTGTACAAATAGTACCGGCACTCTTTGTTATCATGGTTTGACATGGCCGAAAGCAACAAAGTGAGACGTCAATAATTTGACCAATGTGTAGTTTGAAGAGATTACTCCACTCACAAACTGTGACTCACAACCAGTGCTGCCAATTGGATACATGTATAATGGCTGCTTCATGCGAGCGAGCGTGAAGTGAGAGGGAGTGGACGGAAAGAGGGTG
>JAUKPP010253608.1:0-12441 GCA_032273245.1 Phyllaplysia taylori
TCTTTCTTCGTTCTTTCTACCCTCCCATTCCTTCTACCTCCCCCCTCCCCCCTCCCCCTCCCTCCTCTCCCGGCATTTCTACTCGTTGTCTTCCAACACAAGCCTTAATGGCCACATAATTGATCTATATTTATCGTAATTTCCCTAGATCTACGTACGTATGTTATTTTATTTCTTTTTTTTCTCTTTTTTACCCGCAGGTCTCGCATGCTAATGAAACCGAACGCCGCCACACGACTGGAGCAGGGCCGTTGAGCGGACGATAGCAGTGTTATCTCGGAGGCGCATGCGCGAAGGGCGCCCCGACACACGAAGAGAGTGCAGTTTGATGCAGTACCTAACTCGCGGGTCGGAGCGAGGAAAAAGGAACCAGCTATAATATACGCCAAAGGATATAACTGGAAGACAAACAGATCTCGACCTGCATGTCCAGTATATTCGTAATTGGAAAACGAAGGCAAAGGACTCGAGGATTATTAGATCTGTAACTGCTTGATAAATTCTTTTGTTGCAGTCATATGGCATGAAAGGGATGTTTCATGTCTTTAATACCATCGACTCTTAAATTCTCTTGGTGCAGATATAAGGCATAGAAGGAATGTTTTGTGTCTTGAAAGCCATGGACTCGTAAACTCTGTTGTTACAGTTGTAATGCATAGGGCCCATAAGGGATGTTTTAGGTCTTAAATGTCATCGACTTTTATGCACGGACCATTTCAAGACCTGACTACTAGCCTTAATACACCAAATAGATATATTCAAGGCTTGGCTGTAGTACCTGTGACATCACACGAATAGCGCTCGAAAGATTAACTGCAATTTTACGTCAATTAATTGCAATTATACATCACTTAATTGCAATTTTACGTCAACTTATGTGATCCTTGACAACGGAAGGATATCATTCATGACTTCTCGACCTGTGACTCATCTGCTCATTCTTCATTGACCACTGGATCCTCCCCGCCATGTCATGTGAGGGTGGCAATGACGTAAGCCAGGCATTGTGGACGCAGTGGTCAAGCGATACGCGTACCTCCTAGCCCCAAATGTTTACACTCCAAACACTGTGTCAACTGACCCTCGGGAGACTTTTGAGACTTAGCTCGCAGACAATGATGGGCTTAATCCCCCTTTGGGTTGATACTACACCATGTGTATACGCGTAGGATGTTACAGGAGGCATTTGGTTCGTTTTCTCACATTCTTCATGAAGGGACAACCTTTAATTTAAACCTACAGCGGACTTTAAACGGACCCTGAACGGACTTTGGAAATTGAATATCGTCGTATCATTGCCTTGTTACTTACCATAACTCCAGAGGGTCATAGATCCTCACTCAGCTTTGTTGAAGGATCTTATCAACGTACTTTAAGCTGGGAAGTGTGGATATTGGAGTCTCTTTTCGCGTCATACGGAGAGCTGTCTAAGGAATTTCAACATTTTTCCATTGTGTGGCAGTTTTTCTTGACGTTTTTATTGACGACAGTGTTAGTTTGCTTGGATTGTGTAAAATTTAGACTCTTGTTGTGCTTGCACTGATTGGTAAAGTAGAAGTTATTTCATTACCTTAGCGCCAGTTTGTTAGGCTGCTTTCGCCACTTATCTGTAAATATTAGCACAGAAATGTCTCAGCAGTACATTGCATCCACATATTGTAATCTCGACGAACTAATCACGGATTCTTAATCGGACAAGGTCAACGGAAGTTTTCCAAACAACACGGATTTAGGGTTTAACACAAGTAACCCAATCAAGCGTCTTTCTCAGATATCATTGTTGCCATAGCTCATTCTGAGCTCAGCCAACCATCTCACGCGTCCTTGACCCTGACACTACTCTCTCCACCATGAATGAGATCAACCTCAAGGTGAATATGAGCTACGGCGATACGTCCATCAACGACGACACGAGCGACGAGACAACTCTCGTCCTCTTCATCTTCTGGGGCATCTTCCTTCCCCTCATCGCCCTGGTGGGTCTGGTTGGGAACATCCTGACGATCATCGTGCTGTGGAGGCGGGAAATGCATTCTACGACCATCCTGTATCTTCGCGGGCTCGTTATCACAGACACGGGCATCCTGATCGGGACGGTGATCACGCTCACACCCATAAGGTAATTCTACGTGTAGGTTTTTTTCGATCAGGGCAATCCAAACTCCCCATATCCGGGTAAAGACGGGTAAATGGCTGAAAACGGTCCCGATATTTCTGGGACCGAAAGGCTATTTCCCAGGTCCAAAAGGCGTGGGGGGGGGGGGGGAGGGACCAGTAAGCACTGTTGTTGTAACCTTGTTGTTGTTTTTCTTACAACTGTTTCTGAATGACTTGGTCTGCTGGGGGAATAATGATTGTAAAGCACATAGAGCTTGCTTTCGAGCGGGGAAATGCTCTATATAAATGCAATCTATTATTATTATTATTATTATTATTATTATTATTATTATTGTTATTATTATTATTATCATTATTATTATTATTATTATTATTGCTATCATTATTATATCAGTATTGAAATTTTTGTTATTTCTAAAATAAAAATTCAAAGGGTTGTGAAGGGAATTTTAACTATAGGGGGATATAGGGGTTCATATTGTGAGCAGATAGTCCATTCTATTGTACCATAACTTTTATGTATCAAGTTGAACCCGCTTACGCCCATGGAGGTGCGGGGCCCCCACCAGGGGAAGCAAAGAATGGCATCTTCTGCTCTGATGCATAGCATGATATCGTACAAGGAGGCAAAAATGCATCACAACTGAAGCCAATCTTCTCAGTTTAAACAATAAGAGTACCCATCAAAAATGGAACATGGTTGCCTGTATGGCGTGAGTACCCTGCAGTGCACTAATGGAAACAAGCCACTGCAGAATAAATAGGCCGTGTACGTAAAATTCAGTCATTGTGACCTGAGGTCTAGTAGGGGATCACAGACCACCTGTTTCAGACGACCACCTGCCCAAATGACCACTTTCCATCGGCTCCCTACTTACATTTCTTCAATACATTTTCCCTCTTTAAGACGACCACCTGTCTAAATCGTTCTTTTTTTCTCGATATTGGTCGTCTTAGACAGGTTTGACTATAATTACAGTTTTACTGGTTTCCGACACCAACGTTCGTATTGTAGTGTAATCATAATCATAGTCTTGTGTAAACGTTCGAGAAGCCTTTAACATAAGTCTGGTAGACAGTATTCTAGTTCCATTGTCATCTGGCAATTGCTCTGTTACATGTTTATGATAATCTAAAGATTCTTAACCCTGATACTGGTTGTTTCATCTATACTACAATTTTATTAAATTATCAGAAACATTTCGAATGGAGAGTTATTTTCATTTATAGAGGCACCAGCGTCTTTGTCTGTGTTTAGCCATCATGGGCTAAAACAGTAAAAACAGCTGGTGTTTCTATAAACAACTAATTCCAAACTAACTAATTGGACAGTAGATCCAGAATTAGATCACACATCTCACTCACCCAGGACGTATTACATATAATGTTTATTTATCTATTAGAGTGGCGAATTTTCAGCCAGACATTGACCTTCATCGGGCCAAAGCATAGTCACACGGCAGTTAAAAAATAGGAAAAGTAGAGTAATCGAAATCTAGGCGTTTTTGTCACCGTATCCTGGGCTTTCGTTTTATCAGTCTACCCTTCTGCTGTGAATGAAAAATTATTCAATGCAAACATTTTCTTCCCCTGGCTTACCATTACCTCCCATTTTTATTTTTATTTTCGGAAGTTGCAGCTTGTCTGAAATCTCAGCCGAAAGTGATCAACGTAATGAATTAAACTATTTTCTTTCTTCTTCTAGGAAGAAGTAGATCACACATCTTACTCAACCAGGACGTATTGCATAGTAGATTTACTTATATATATTGCCGAGTTTTTGGGAAGAATTTCACTAGTCTTGCTTTTGGCAGCAAAGTAGAAATACCAACTTCATGCCCTACCTGTATGGAAATTACACCTTTTATTCAGTGTTCTGCGACTATGCAATATGTTCTGGTTGAGTGAGATGTATGATCTATTTCTTCGTATAAAATCATTAATATCTACACATGCCATCTCCGTTGAATCCACGTGGATCCCTAGACATAAACTCTCTGTTGGAGTTTCCCTTCCTTTCACACATATATTATTTCTTTTCTAGAAAACTCATCATCAAGATGCGATCACTTAAGAGGGGCTTTCGTGTTCTAGAAGTTATAGCGTTGGCCTCTCATGTCAATGGTCCCGGGTTCAAGCCGGGACAGTGCAGGCGATTTTCTCTCCAAATTTATTTCTTCGGTTTTTCATCTTGTCTGCACTTTCAACTTTACCCTCTGACTCTTTTTCTGACTTGCCTTCATCAAATTTGTACAAGTCTTCTCCCGCCTCGTATTGTCTGCATAATATCTCGTTCCTCTTTTCTCATCCTCCGATCTTAGGGTAGCTAAGATCAAACACCTAGTCTTCTCGGATACTTGGTAGTTAAAAATCTAAAAGAGTAGGCCTATTAGGCCGCCACCCAGAGACAATTCGAATTGATTCTTACGCAAATACTTTGGAATGTTTCTCGACGCCGAAATGACCTTACAGGGTCAATGAAGCCGTAAAACCGAAACAAACAAACGTTTTTAATGTGTAGCCTTCTGAATTGTTAAAATGCATAAATCTCATTCCATCCCAGGGGTACGTGATATAATGTACATATGAGCCTGGCCTGCAAGTGACAAAACAGGTCAGTGGACGCTCCGCCTAATGAATTAGACTTTTTGTTCCCCGATGAAAAACATCATGGATATGCCATCCCTAAGGGCACGATAAAGTATAGGAATGACCCTTAAACACAACGGGGGCACTCTAATGACATCCTCCGCAAAACGATCTCAAGAATCCTTTAACCCATTCTGTTTGGATGGGAATCTTTATTCCACTTTATTACAGTTATTTCTGCCAAGTTGCCTCAGGGGAATGATGTACAATGCTCTGCTCTCGATCCCAATCACTGGTCTATTTTGAGAACATAATGTGGGAATAGATGCGCACTAAAAAAATACTGTTGTGAGCGAAACGTTTCTTTATTCTTTATGAGTTCGGTCTGTAAGATACTTATTTAAAGAGACACCACATTTTTTGCCTGTTATAGCTCACGGTCTTTTACAACAGTATTGTCATCAATTTTTTTGTGATTAAATTCCTTTGATATGGAGTCTGTGGTGTAATGGTATAGGCTCTTCGCCTGTCATGCGGAAGACCCCGGTTCGATCCCGAGCGCGGACGATCTGTTTTTTTCTCGGCTGGGATTTTTACTGATGACCAAGCAGAATACCCGAGTTCGATTACCAATTTCGGAGACCGTAAAATTTAATGTCTTTAAGCTGGGGCCCGACCCTCTCAGCCCGGGTTGACACCGCAGGCAGAGTCGAGGTAGCACTTCTTTTAAGTTGGCCGTATTTATATACTGCTTCAACGCAAGAAAAAAAAAGAGTAACCAAACAAAACCAAACAACGGGGGCTCTCTAGGTGATTTGCGAAACGATCTAAAATAATCTTTTATCCCACTCTGTAGGGATAAATCTTTCCACAGGAAAGTGATAGACAATCCTCTCTTCCCGAACCCAATCAATGATCTATTTGGATAGTGTAATTTGAGAAAGGATGAGCCACAAAAATAAGTCATCATTATTTATCCCCATGGGAACGTTCGTTTTGCAGTTTAAGGTTAGTTATTTACAGAGGCGCTAGCATTTTTTGGCTGTTTTAGCCTATTTCGCAATGGTGTGCATTAATTGTACACTACTATTGTGAACGAAGAGTGTTTGCTGGATTTGTAAGTCCAGTGTTCTATCACAGTATTCCTATCAATATGTTTAATTTTTCCCTATAACATGTAATTGTTTTCCATTACTAATGAGGAATACATTGTAATTTTAAGGGTTTCCCTGTCGGGAAGGAACAGGTCTTCTGTATTTTCCGATAGAAAAAGTAGAAAAATATATTACCCGCATTCAAACGCAAGTTGCTTACCGGCGCTGTGGTGTAATGGTTAGGCTCTTGCGCCTGTCATGAGCAAGACCCCGGTTCGACCCCGAGAGCGGACGATCTCGGTTTTTTCTGCTGAAATTTTGTTTTTTTCTATATGAGAAGCTTATCAACCAAACGAAAAGGCTGATTTTCTCACAACCTCCTAAAGCGCAAATACCGAGTTTTTGGAAAAAAATCTCTTCAATTCTACATGTTAACACTGCGGTCACAAATCTATTTGTCCATACAGGGATTTTAAGTCGAAGCAACAAATACCTTTTTTCACTTTCCAAAAAGATCAGCTTTCATGTTTAGAATCACACGTTTGATCTGAACTCCTGAGTATCTTTATGATCATTCTATACATTTTCTTCCCATAAGGAGAGGCAGAGAAACATAAACCTCATTAGGCGATTTTCAGGGTGAAGACACTATAACGAGGATTTCATGTCTCATAGATTGTTTACCGCGGCCGACCAACGAAGTTTCTATCTTGTTGACAATCTCTTATCACAGATTTATGACAGCCGCTGGCAATAGAGGCAAAACTAATGGATTCCACCTGTAATTACTTATCAAGGTAGATGGGAAGAAATATGTCGTATACCGGCGCTGTGGTGTAATGGTTAGGCTCTTCGCCTTGCATGCGGGAAGACCCTGGATCGATCCCCGATTGCGGACGATCTGGGGGGTTTTCTGCAGGGATTTGTTCCCTCTCAGTCCGGGTTGGCCCTCACAGTCAGGGTCGAAGTAGCCCGTCTCTTAAATGACCTTACAGTGTTGAAGGGGACGTAAAACGGGTAACCAAACCAAAACCAACAGATTTATGACAGCCGCTGGCAATAGAGGGAAAAACGAATGGATTCTACCTGTAATTACTTATCTAGGTAGATGGGAAGAGATAAGTCACATGGTCCTCAGCAGGTGAGGAGGCCGAAGATACGTCAGAATTGGGCCTGAATTTATGGACAAGACACTGATATGAGTCGTCCGATTTGGGCGTAGAGTGGGTTGTTCTTGCCATAGGGAAAATCGGCAGCCTGGTTAAATCATAGCGGGAAGCTGATCCTGAAGCTCTGACTTCCTCTAGGTTAAGAAAGTAACAAAAACAAAACAACCCCAAAAACAAAACAGAACACAACAACAACAACAAAAAACAAGTGTTTGTTTTAGGTTGCTCGGTTTTCATTTGTTTTATATAACCTTTCAACAGTGTTTTACATTGCATTTTCCTATATATTTTTGGCTTCGAATTTTTTCTATTTGTTTAATACATTATGTGATATAAAACACAAAATATTATGGTCTAGCACATACTGTATAGCAAAACTAGCATCGAATTCATAACTTCTGTCTACTTGCTAAGTAAATGACAGATTTCAATTAATTTAAATATGGCCCGATACATGACATACATTGTAGGAGTTCAAACAGTTCTGCTTTTACTTCATATATAGATCTCCTTTATAGACTCTTTCTACTTTGCTGGCTCTGGCCTCTCTTCCTGTGCGGTGATCATTCCGGGAACTTTGCGATTAAAAATGTTAAAATCGGATTGTCTCTAATCCAGATGAAATAAGGGGGTGACTCTCCGTCTGATTTGTTTTTCTTGTAGTAGTACTAGTAGTAAAGAGTCTGTTATTTATAGAGGCGCCAGGGTCAGCTTTTTTAGCCTCTTCTTGGTTTGGTTTTTACTTAAGTACTTAATCAGGCTAAAGTTTCCCTGAGGGTTGCCAATTGCGTGCTGACAGAAAATGCACATCAAGCAAACATTTTTTTGTAAAGAAACAACTACAAAGAAACACCCCCCCCCCCCCCACCCCTCCCAAAAAAAAAACCACACACCACCCACCAAGAAAAAAAAAACCACCCATGTGACTGTGGACTGTGTGCTCCTGCTACGTAAGCGTGTTTATTAATATTAGAATAGAATATGGAGATAAGTGGCCAACCCCACCTTTTTCACTTTTATAGACATGTATTTCACTACTCGTCATTTGTTGAGGACTATGCAAGTTTTACATTCATCATTAAAATTATGGTATACCGCTTATTGAGGTTGTGGTGTGTGATTATTTTCTTTACGTGTTTCTATACCCCTATCCCCATCCTGTTTGAATCCGATTGGATCCCTCACAATACCATCTCCGTTGGGGATCCACTCATCTCCTTATTCTATTCTGATTTTGTTATCTCACCACAGGAAGACATAGTTGTAGCACACAACTCGCTAGGATTATTTTTTATTTTTTTTTAAGTGGTTAATCTTGTTGTTGTTTTTGCTGTTGTTGCTTTTTTAAATATTTTTTTTTATGAAAGAATGTCTTCAGTAGCATTGCGCTTGCGGTGTGTAAACTGTGATACAATAATTTTTTACCATTCCCTAACCTCTTTACTTAATCCACTGACAAAAACAGTCAAAGAAGCCGGTGCCTCTTGGTTTGGTTTGGTTACCAGTTTTACGTCCCCTGCAACACTGTCAGGTCATCATGAAAAACGGGGTGGCTCCCTGACTGATTTGTTTTTCTTGTAATGTGGCTACTTTGAGCCTGCCTGTCAGGGCCAACCCGGGCTAAGAGAGAGAAAATCCCAGCAGAAAAAAATCCCAGTTCGTCTGCGATCGGGGATCGAACAGGGTCTTCCGCACGACAGGCGAAAAGCCCAACCATTAAACAACAGCGCCAGTCCGGTGCCTCTGTAGATACACATAGATAACTTCTAACCTCTATCTCTTTACCCCATCCACAGCTGTGCAAACTACCTACATGGAGACCTAGACTTCTTCAAGGACCGCGTCTACCCGATCTTCTACGCCCCAGGCTACTACCTCATCATGGCCCTTCAGCAGGCTAACGTCTGGATTACTGTCTCCGTGTCTATGGAGAGATACATCGCCATCTGCCACCCTTTCAGAGCAGCAAGGCTCATCACGAGGAGAAAAACCATTCTAGTCATGGTCGTGATCGCCCTCGTTTCCCTCGTGTACAACATCCCGCATCTACTTGCCACGCAGGCTGCAGAGTGTAAAACGAACGTCGCAGCCGCTGCTGTTGCTGATGCTGCTGAATCTCTTAAAAACACTGCTAGAAATGTCTCCGCTGTGTCTTTGGCGCCAACAACTGGTCTCGGTGACGTCACAATGAATGACGTATTGTTAGCCAGCGTTAACAGTAGCAAGAGCAGCAGCACGCCCAGTGGGTTTTCTTCACCAGCCATTCTCTCAGACTTATCCTCACAGTTGGAGGCAAGCACAATGTCCTCTGTTCACCCAGTCCCCCATAAATGCCTGGAGGTGTCCACTACAGCGTTTGGCAACACCGAATTCTACAAGTTTTACAGGACCATTATGTATACGGTGGTGATCTATGTTATACCTTTTCTGGCTCTCGTCATCCTCAACAGGTTAGTTTAGTTTTTGGGGTTTGGGGGCTTTGGAGTTGTTGGGTTTTTTTTGTTGCTGTTGTTGTTTTGTTTTGTTGTTGTTGTTTGTTTGACATTTTACTTGTAAAAACTGAATGTATATGTTGGATGTCTTTGGTCAGAAATAGAGCCTTCTATTTCCCATATATCGTTTTATTTGGCTTGGCTTTCGACCGGGGGTGAGCACTTTATTATTATAGATGCAATCCATTCTCATTATCATCAGTGTTATCTACTATTTAGTCGGTCCAATCGCTATTAGGGAATGATAACAATGACGTGCTCGTATGACGCACCTTGCCTTCAATTCCTGAGTAGGTGAAGAAAACAATAATTGGGGGAGTCGATGGCCGCGCGGTAGTGCGCCCGCCTACAGGCGAAGAGGTCCTGGGTTCGATCCGGGGAAGTTTACCGGGATTTTTCGGAGTTTTTATTGCTCTAACGCCCGTCCTATCGGACATGGACGTAGAACTCAGAAGGCCCACCTGGTAAATGATGTTACAATGTTGCATAGGGCGTTAATCCTCCAACCAAACAATAGTTAAGATTTATATAGAGTGCAGAGTGTTCACATTCTCATTTGCAAGGTTATAAGTTTATGTCTACTTCTTATAACAATGCAATCACTATAATTTCTATGTAGGCTTCTATTAAGCCAAAGCATTAACCCTCTTTTATGTCTCTCCTTTTCAGTTTCCTGATCAAGGAATTAATGACTATGCAGAGGAGGAGATCTGGAACAAACATCCATGATGAAAACGAGGGTAAGAAATTTATTTAAGACGAGGAGTCACAAAGTGTACACAGTTGCTTTGCACTTCGTTGAAATGGGGGAAAATCAAAGCAAGCAAAAGACAATACCAAAGACATTTTGAAACACTACCCGACCTCCAGTACTCACTTGGCGATTAAAGTAAGAGGCCAAACATCTCTCGTCGTGGGTTCAAATCCTGTCTCAGACTTGAGGTTAAGATTGTGTCATATAAATACCAATGACTGGAATTCCTTGACCCCTTTCCACCCAAGTGTAAGGCTGAGCGTCCACTGACCTGTTTTGTCAGTTCCAGGCCGGGCTCATCTATATATGATATATACATTTGAGCCTGGCCTGCAACTGACAAAACAGGTCAGTGGATGCTCCGCCTAGATGGGCAACTGACTACAGACAGTGTATAAACGTCTTGAGTCAAAAGCTTTCACTGAATGCTCTCCAGACTGACGTTACTGGGATTCAAACCAAACTCTCTCACCTCAAATCCGTAGTAATAAAAACTGCCACAGAGACTGGGCAACGTCTTTTTTTTCTTTTCGTTAGTTAGTCAAGAGCTACTAATTAATATTGGTACCTCCTTTTTTTTTTCTTTTTTTTTTTGGGCTGACTTAGCCTCTTGATGTCGGGGGGGGGTTTTGTTTGTTTTTTTTGTTTGTTTCTTTTTTTAGTTTTTTTTTTTTACTCTAAGTAATCCAACTAGTGGAAATGAACAACATGGACACTTGTCAACATTATTCTCCAATGTTAGTAGAGTAATAACAACGCGCGTACCAGAAAGTTATTGAACAACACGAGCTTTAGCCTCACATAAAAAAGGAGCATGACATGGGATCGGCTCTGGAATTATTAGTTTATCGTGCTAAAAAGATTTGTGCCAAAGCAATAAATACACTAGAGGCTTGCTTCCTGGAGTGTTTGGGGAATAATATCGAACAGAAATTCTATTCTGTAAAGTGCACTAATTGCAACAAAGCATGATATTATTATCCAGTCCTAACACGTTTGTCATACAGGATAGAAAACAAAAGCGAATATTATTTTCGAACAAAAAAGTGTATGTAAACCAATAAACATTCGTTAATTCAGCGCCAAGGGCTATTCTGGGCTTTACGATCTATTTTCACCAGAGACTTTCGATTGTGTTTAGAGAAGTAAACCAGCCAATGGCGCTCGATGACAAAGAGGGGGATGGAAGTTGATATTCAGGAGAGTCACACTTAAATGAAAATTAGAGCAGCACCCTGAGTAACGCGAACCACTTGTCCTGGCGCGAAAATATTACTAGTGGTTTACTTCAGCGCTCGTTTTGGGGTGTTTTTTTCAGTCTCAAAGGAAGTATGACATGATTGACATTAGCAGCGAAATTGAAAGTATGCGCGGTAGTATCCGACTTGGTGTTGCATAAAAGGATGTAAGATTCCTCTCTCGAGTTTATCCTTCTCTTGAAGTTTACGCCGCGCCTGTAGCTACAACGGCTCCCGCCTTGCTTAATAAATGAACTCGTTATCAGCCAAAATTGCCTTAATTATGCTTTTGTATAGCGATAGGAACAGACGTGCAAGTATCAATTATGGACGTGCTGCTTGTTTTAGCGCTAAATGGCACTTTGTGGATTCAGTATACTGCGCAGCCATTATTAGCTATTTGTAGTATTGTATACATACACTAGCTGTTTCATTGGGGATATATGTAATGTGTTTAGTAGGCTAATCTTATATTCATTATCCCTGGACGAATTTTTTTTTTAATTTGTTATATTTTTGCCAACATAAGTCTATAACCCTAAGAATAGAGTTGCAAGATGAAAAACTTTGGCATATTACTGCAAAAATTTGTTTTCTCTATGTAGTAGCACCAAAAACGATGGTTTTTATAGGATTTTTTAAAAACGGAAAAGTAGTTTTTCCTAATACGTATTTAAAACAACACGGGTAAATTTTCTGTGGCGAGTGAAAAAGGTCCTTCAGGAATTTCTCGGACTGGTGTTAGAAGATCATTTACCGCATGTCTATGATTTTCTTTAAAATGTTTCCGTCTATCTGAGCACATGAATTTGTGCACAATGTGGGCTTTATGGAAGCTATTCTGAAGGCCAATCTTTGTACGCCACATACGACTTTCTGCGATTCCATGTGAAATTGCTCACAATGGTGTTATGTTGGGCTTTTTGTTTCCGGCTGGGGGGGGGGGGGGGGCCGATTTTTATTTTTATTTTGTTTTTATTTTTGGGG
>JAUKPP010253619.1:0-12440 GCA_032273245.1 Phyllaplysia taylori
TGTTAGGGTCTTGAATTTTTTTTCTGCAGTCTTGAAAAAGTCTTGAATTTGATCTTCTCATGTGTGTATTAACCCTGGACCAAATTAAATGCGAAAATGGGGGTGTTCAAGAAATTGCTCCACAAAATGGTGAAAGATATTAGCTGCTGGCATTTTTCTACTACAATCAACAAAGGAGAGGCTATTCTTGAATTTGAAATGATGACATGCTTTGCAAAGGCCAGAAGAGCAACAGAATCTCTGTCTGAATTAGGATCACTCACTCACTAACGACCCGTCTGTGGGTCTTCGACTCTAGATACTTAGACTTAGATCTGAAAAAATGTCTTAATAAAATAAATCTGGCCGGAGCACTTTCTTGTTTAATGCCCCCCCCCCCCCCCCCTCCCCTCATGAATTTGCCAGGCTTTAATTAATAATGTAACAAATTTGCAGAAAAAACACTTCTAATATAAATTCTGATGCCTCTGCAGGTGAATCTTAAATCAATCGAGAGAGAGTCTACTTCAGCTCGAGTGCAGTCAGAGTGGGAAAATTTTGAGAGTGCTATTGGCTCAGGAAATCCTTCCGTCGAGAACTCTACACGGTCCAGTTATCCCCCCAGCATGTCTCAAGAGGACAGCAGCTGTGCCTCAGGGGGCCCTCACAGTGAGCCAGAGTCGGCAATGGAGAGCAGTTTGACTACAAAGCCAGCGGGGTCATCATTGGACAGCACGAAGGAAGCTGCAGCCAGCATGGAGGAGGACGACGACGAGTCTCACCTTCCACCGGGTGTGCGGCGAATGAACAGGTTACACAGCAGCAGTTCCGAGGACGAAGAGGAAGAGGAGAGGAAGAAGGGTAGTGAGTCCTCAGATTCAGACTCAGACTCTGATGGATCAACGAGACGAGGTATTTATCAACATGGTGCAGAACAGTTGTGGTCTGGTCCTTTGTTTCGTTGTCAAGTGTGTTTGCCCAGGTGTATTTAATTTTTAAAAAAAAATGTAAATTGTGTTAATTAATACTCATTTGAGTCTTACATAATGTTTTGGTAGTATGGCGCCCACTTGTTTCCCTTTCAGATGGATGGTGATAAAATTGTCATGCTGAATCAACTGAGCACCCAGAGATTGAATTTAAACCACACCAAGTTCGAAAATGTGTTCATGTCTTTTATTCAATTTCAATAATGTGTTTAGGCATAGATGTTAGATTTTAAGGCACAAGGCAAGGGGAGTCAAGTTTTCCTAGAGATTTCTGTTCAAATCATTCAGTATTAGCTTCTGCAATGTCTTGGTAACAGGTCAGATGTAAGCCTGACCAGCACAATCGAAAACCGGTGCCACATAAAAAAAATCTATTCTAGATGCTCAAACTAATTTAAGAGGGCTTTTTCTCCACTCAAGGTATACAAATGAATATTATACGGTTATGTAAAGGTTCAAGTGTTATGTTGTTGTTTTTTCACAATTTTTTTTATTTGGGTCAGATTGATCAAATTTATTCAGTATAGGTAGTGGGTGAAATTGATAGAATGGTTCAAAGCAAATAATCTCTTTAATAGTAATGATTTGGGTATACACTAAGCTCTGGATAAAGACAGAATAGCATGAAATAGAGAATAGTGCATATTTCTTTTCCACTATTCTTTTACCAACATATTTGATACCTGCTTGAGTTGACCACGGGCTTCTTTGGTGTGATGGTTTGGTTCTTTACCGATCATGCAGAAGACTTGGGAGTTCAATTCCCAAAGCATCTTTATTTTGGAATCTGTCCCTGACAGTTTGCGTCAGCCCTAGCCTGTCTCTTAAATGACCTTACAGTGTTGCAAAGATGTAAAGCTGAAAAACCAAGCCAAACCACTGTCAGAGCATTTTGTTTGTACATTTTATGTATCGAGTCTTATTGCTTCATATCATAATCTTCTTAACTACTTCACCCTTTTTGCCTGCAGCTTCGAAGAAAAGGGATGAGTCAGAAAGCACCTCTGTGAAGGAAGGAACCAAGTCGACAGAATCTCAAAGCAGCTTAAAAAAGGTATATTTTTTATCAGGGAGTTCTTTTATTTTCACGTTTAAGATGCATATTTTTTCTAGAACATGGAATTTTTTTATTTCTTAAATGAATAGCTTATTGAGATTCACCCTTGAATGTGCCGTAAAAATCATCTGTGATTGCTTGTTGGATTGCACTTTAGGATAGGATGCTTTGTTTCTTAGATAGTGAGTAGCAAAAAAAATTCCGTATGCTTCTCGTTGAATAATGGAAATTAAGATATTCTTTTTTAGAAATGTTTTCATTCTTTCCCTTGGAAGTCTCATTATCTCAGAGGACTTTTAAAATAGTCCTCTAAGATACTGAAAAAAGACGTCCTTCGTATACAAGAGCAAAGCAATCACAGTTGAATCTGAACCGAAGATTTATAACATACAATGTTCTCCCCCTTTCTTTTTATGGGCAGCTACATGCCATGTGCATAACATTGGTCAAATATACTCACATCCCTACCTTATGCTCCTCCCTTGTATGAGGATGATTTATCTGAACCCATTACTGAAAAGTATTTTGATGTGGTTCTCCATATTTCATCTCAAAGTGGGCAACTTCTATGTCCTGATTAGAGGGAAACTTGGTATTGTCGAGTAGCCTCCCGAGAAACAAATCAACACCTAACCCTTAAATCCCACTATTCCGGAATCTTTATTTATATTCCTTCCCCGTAGAGCTATTTATACCGTTTGAAAAAAAAAAATCCATCAAAGTTTGAGAAGGTGGTGTAATTAATGTGTTTGCACCTCACTTTGAACCACTGATGCCGTTGTGAAAAAAAGTACCCGAGGGTTGAGAAAGCCATGTGGGTCTGGTGCCACCAATAGGTCGGAGTCAACAAAAGTTATGTTACGCACATTTGAAACAAGAACCCAAGATTGACCTCTTATTGCTATATACACTAGGTTATTCACCAACACAAAAGAGCTCTCCTACTGAGCGGACCTGTAAAATGGGTCCGTAAAGCTGATCTATGCTGCCAGATGCCTTGACAGTGTAAGTAGGGTTCGCTAACTGCAGCCCTCCAGCGTAAGTAAGGGCGTACCCTCTCATGCTTCTACCAGGCCTTGCCCCGCCACACGTCTTTTACTTTTGTCACACATGATACCGACCTTATTCTCTATTTATTTTACTTGTGTATTTTGCACATTTCGTTTAAAGAGAGATATGTAGGGGGAAAAAAAGAAAAAAGTTCATTACTGAAACCGTTGAAATACTGGCATGTTTTGTAAAGATGCAGGCTAAATAGAAACTTGTTGCAAGTCATATCTTCAAAGTTCTGTCTGTATTGGGAAAAAAAAAGTTGTTTTAAAATTTTTTGCAGGGTAATTTTTATACAAGACACTGTTTTGTAGAACATGAAAAGTCTGCATCTATCCCAATGGCTTTTCTTAAGGCAGCCCATGATCATCCTCTCATGGGCTTTGATCACCTAAATCTACCATTGCATTCCCAAACATGATTTTAAGGCATTTGATATTTCAGAGATCTTTATATGCTGTAGTCTTGATTGTTATTTTTTACACAGGTGTTTATTTCTTGGACTATTAGCGTAAAACCAATATTGTCTGTCAGATACACATGATTTCTGTGGTTTACTTTTCATAATTTGTAAAAGAAAAAAAAAAAACCTCAAATTTTTCATTTATGTAAATTTATTTCGTTGTCTTGCAATAATTTTTTAGTGATAAACTCTTTAAAACCCATGTGAACTGCACCACAAAATAGAAAAAGTGGCATGCTGTACTTCAAATGATTTAACAATCTTGTTGGTGTTGTTAAGTTGTCGCTGCAGTTTGACCATGAATATCTACATTCAGAGTAAGGTATGTACTTGGTGGGAAAAGTTTCATATGAAAGCTTCTGATATGGGGTAAATATCTGGATTGTCTTTAAACAGAATTTTGAAAAAAAGAAAGACGTCAGGGATGTAGGGGGCTCTCACAGTAGTTGTACTTGTATTTTGTAAATGGTAGATACTGGATACTACATCATGCACATTGAAAAGTTTTTTTTTCCTGAATTTGAATCATACATTGAAGCAACCAAGTTCTAAATTCTTTTGAAGAGCTTGGAAGAAAAAAAAGTGCCATTTGCCAGACAATGATTTTGTGCAAAAATTGCTCATGATGTAAAATGGTAAAATAATGGCTCATTTTTTTTTTTAGGGAAGGTAGAAAATAGGCATGCAATTAGTCAAGTATCTTGGTCTCGTAAATGAAGAAAAAGGTTCTTATAGTGGCTAGCGTTACAAATAGATGACTTCTTTGTTCAAGAAATTGTTTGATGCAGTTGTTGTGGTATTGTTTTTCTTGTTCCACGTATTTTCTTAATGATGTTTCTGTTATTGATGAATGTGTGGGGTCCTGTTGCATGCACTGACCATCCTCTTTTCTTCGGTACTGGTACCATGGGTATGTGATGTGGAGTTTCGTTGGTTTTGCAGGTCAGAGAGAGCAGGTCCAAGTCAAGATCCAGGTCACCATCAAGGAAAAAACGCAGGCGGTCGTCAGATCGTAGCCGACACTCACGCTCACGTTCTCGAGACAGGCAGCACAGGAAAGATGTAAGTTGTTTGAATTACCTAAGAAGAGGAATTTTGCTTTATAATTCATGAAGTTTTTTGTTTTCAGCAGTAATGAATATAGTTTAGCCTTAATTTTGCTTTGTCCTGAAAGGAGACTCTTGACTCGTATTGTTTAATCTAACATTGTTGTGTCATTTGCCTCCTTTGTACTTTACAGTAACAGATTAAGTGAGTATGCTCTTTTTTAAAGAAACTTATTAATAGTGTTCTTCATGTAGTCAGGGGTAAATTTTTAAACCAACTTTGATATTCATTTTGCAATGGACTTGTTTTTGTTTTTTTTAAAGCTTGCACATGGAAATGTTGATTCTAAGGATAATTTATAATGATGCCTCTGTTGTCCAATCATATTCATACAATCTATATTCTTATCATTCAGGATATTTTTATTGCGTCCAAATGGCTCCTTTTAAAAACTGTTTTTCCTGTATTTTGCAGAGGAAACGCAGGTCACATCGCTCACGCTCCAGGGACAAGCGCAGGTCAAGGGACAGGGAGCACAGAAGACGACGAGAGCACAAGCGGAGCAGAAGTCGCAGCAGAGACAAACGAGACAGACACAGAGATCGCAGGAGCAGAAGCCGAGACAAAAGCCGTAAAGACCGCAGCAGAAGTCGAGATCGCAGCCGCAGAAACCAAAGTGGAAGCTCAAGTCCCAAGGTAAATAAAATTGTCGTGTCTTTGTTAACCTTGTTGATTATTTTTAAGCCTTTTGTTTTGCGAAATTTACTTTTGAATGCAAGGGTCTTGACTTTCGAATCAAAGTGGAAACTCTTCTTTTTATGAGTTTCAATAGCGATAAGCTGTCCAATTTCGTCCTCGTGAAACATTCCTGTGGAATGAATTTTTAGTGGGTTTTTTTGGTGTTTTTTTTTTTTAGAGTTTTGGAATAGCTTTATTCTTCTTGATTCAAATTACTGTGAAGAACACTTTTATTACCTAATTTGTTTGTATTTGACGTGCGAAGTATTCTATCAGTGTCCTTTCTTTTTACTGTTTTTGTAAATTTCTGTCGCAGCACTTTTTTAAGCAAGTGTGATAGTAAATGATTAAAATTTCGTGTTTATGACATGTTTTTCCTTTTGTGTCTTTTGCAGAATGTGATAAAGTTTGGAGATAAAGTTATAAAACCGGGAGCAAGTTTTGGAAGGCCACCACCGTCAAAACCAATGACCTTCAAGGAGAAGATGAGGCAGCAGCTCATCAAGGCTATTGAGGAGGGAGGCGATGTATCCTCAGCACTGACTAATGATGGTGAGTTGGAAGTTCCCCCATTTCTTTATATATCACCATTATTGATGTGCAGTTTATTTGTGCATGTAATTTTTTTATGTTGTTGTCGCTTGTGTTTAACTATAATGAGAGCTCTCTAAGTGAACATTTCTATTATTTAAAACCCTTTGAGAATGTTCCAGTCCTTCTGTTAGTTGTTACCATCATTACTTTGATGGTGAAAAGGCATTTTTTGTCCGTTTGTTAGTGCTTCTTTTTACTATGAGTTTTGTTTCAGATTCCTAATGGTCTCGGGGAGTAGTTTTAGTCTACATTGACAGAAGTTCAATAATTTGTTCAATTTTTTTATGTAGATCAGATCCGATGGGGAGAGCTGAAAATTAGACGCATCTTGTGGTTCTATTTTTAAAGTTTTATTTTTGTTGGTGGTGTTTTAACACAAACTTTTGCATAATGTCATAAGATTTATTTGATTATCAGTCAAAGAAAAAGGGGTGTATTTGGTTGTTGTTTTTTTAAATGCGTTTGTCAGTTTTCATTTTCTGTGTGGACTCAATAGTCATGGGTTTATTTTCCACGGTTTTATGTCCTGAAATTGATAACAGCATCTTTTAGGTCTTTTTAAATAGTGTGACTGTAGTACCTGAAACAAATTATAGTTATAAAACAGCACAAGAATGACTGGCAATCCAATGTTTCATCATATTTTCATTTCAGGGATGTATAAATTAATTAATTTGTTAAGATAAAAGTCCTGTTCAGGTAACAAATCAAAAGTGTCAATCCACAGATGGCACAGTGCTGTGCACTCAGACGGCAGGAACTCAGCAGGTGCCTGCTGCAAAGAAACCCCCAGTGCCACTCATGGCCACGTTGGTCACCAGCACCGCTGGCCTCACTGCCATGACGGTCACACCCTCAGAGGCTGCCATGCAGTCCATGTTGGCCTTACAGAAAGAGGTAAGACGGGTCTAATAATGAGTCGTTTCTTTACAAGTGTAGATCTCGTATAAATCACTTCAGTCTTTTTTTCTGCAGTGGACTAGTTTTGTTCCTAGTTAATAATGAATTAGATTTAAACAGGTTTTTTTTCTGCTTTTGTTTTACCAGTCCATATAGTCTGTCAAACATCTAGATGTGGAAAAATACCAGTTAATATTAAGAGAGAGAGAGAGAACTTGAGTTTATTTCAATCATTAATTTCGGAGCCAACTTGGTCTGATGACCTTCAAGCTCAAAGTTTGCATTTTAAAAAATGAATGATAGTGTAGTAGTTACAATTCTTTGAAAAAACAGTGCAATGCTTCTGAATTGGGTTTTATTGTACAATTCAGTTACTTTTAACTGGTCTTGGATTTTACAGCATTAGTTATTACTATGGCTACGTCATAAAATGGTTTTCATACTCTTTTATTGCCACATTTTTCTGTGCGTAAAGATGGAATCCTTGTTAGTATTTTTGCATCAACTTTTTGTCTTGATATGAAGGAATAAGTCACTTGATTTTGTTATTTTAATGTGTGAAGTATATGGGCTTGAAAAGTCGGAGATGAGAAAATGCTATTCTGAATGTAGTGTTCAGCAGAAATGTGTGAATAAATGCGAGCATATATTTTTCCCCATTCTTAATTGCTGTTTCTTTTCTTTTCAAGACAACGGCCAAAACAGGTGTGGAAATTCCTAAGTACTACAACCCAGCTGCCATCAACCCTATGAAGTATGCAGAGCAAGTGCAGAAGAGGAAATTGCTTTGGTCCAAAAACAAAGACAAGGTTTGTTATTTACTTTTCATGCAGGTTTCTATCATATTTTCCTATCACCCCCCCCCCCCCCCCCTTATTATGACCAACTTCAGGTATTTTCACAAACCATTACCCATATCTGTAGTATGGCAGGCAAGTTTTTGGTTGTTCTTCTGCAGGAAGGAACTTTTTAGGATGTCTTTCTTGATTTGAAGTTTTTTCCCCTTGCAGTAAATCTCCCTATGATGACTTTTTAACAGAGTTGTTCAACGGTGAAGATTTAACAAAAATTACCTCTAAGAAGTTCTGATGGGAGAATCTTGTTATTGCTGACTGTTTTAAATTGTAAAACAGTCTGGGTGGTATCAATATGATTTTTAGGAGGTGCCTTTGATGAGTACAGACATGTTAATCATATTATTACAGTGTAGTACTCCTGCTCTTTACACATAGGCCTACATGTCCTTCAGAGTGTTAAAAATTATACAGATTCATGCAATTTTTAAAATGAATATTGAGTCTTTATTATGAACTCCAGTTTGTCCCAAACTTACTTGCAGTAAATTCACCCTTTTTGTCTTTGCTAGGCCCTGTATTATTATTTTTTTTTTCTTTGATTCAACAAACAAAAAGGCTTGAAACATTTCATTGATATTATAAGCTGATAGAGAAACTCCTGTACTGGAAAGTTACTTTTCAGTCATGTTTCACAGTACCGCAGTGGTGCTTACGATTTTAGCTCTCTTCTTTTAAGATTTTTAGGTTAATCCGGAAATGCCTTGTATTCCCATTTGCCTTTTCTCAGGTTAAAACCGGAAATCAGGCTTTTTCAACTTTTCCGGTTCAGCTTTGGCTATTGAGTTTTTATAGCGCCATTTTACATCAAATACATTATATCATATGTCTTGGAATAGTAAACCGTATGAAAAAAAAATTCAGGGTTTTCTTTTTAACCTTGAGGGCATTCCTGTTGAGTTACTTTGTCTGTCATCTTCCTACACAAGGAAAAGCTTCTTAAGTGCCGCACATAATTGTTTGGTTTTTGACTGCCAGAATGTAAGAATCTCCAGATTGTGCGCTAAGCTGGAATTAATATTTTGTATCAAGACTTTGTCTGTCTAGTAGCATCCACAATGTAAAGAATAATAGAAAGCGTAATAACAGTGAATCAACAAATCTGACACCTCCTGATGATGAATCTGAAATTCTGATTAATAGTGATTAAGGAAGAAAAATTATACCTCTAAGAAGTTCTGATGGGAGACGGTAAGCTGGGAATGTTGATTCTTTTTCCCGTGGTTTAATATTTGGCGTTTAAACACTTTTAATCATGGTGTGTTTTCTCGAAATAAAACACGTGTAAGGATTAAAATCATAGATAAGCAGATCAGTTGCTTAGTCAGTATACAAATACACTGTGTTTTCAGTATTATGGGATAAGTTCTATAAGCTTTGAAAATCGTGGTTCAGTGCAGATGGTCGACTGGCCAATGAATTGAAGAGGTCTTCTCTTTAGAGATGTTTTCTATTATATTTTAGTAATCAAGTTCGTTTGGTTGCCTGTTTTTGCCAGAACATTCATCTAAGGGGAGAGTCTTTGCATTAAATTGAGAGTTATTAGGGCATTTTCTTTAGACAGTGATGTAATACTGGTTTGACGGACATATTTGTTATGGTAAACCTTAAACACTTTTTAATGATGGTGTGTTGCCTTGAGAAATAAAACATTCTGGAACAACAACTGAAGAAATAAAACACATGTAAATGTTAAGATCATAGATAAGCAAATCAGTCGCCCAGCGAATATACAATTACACTGTTTTCCAGTATTATGGGATTGGTTCTGTAATCTTTGAAAATCATGGTTTAGTGCCAAGGGTCGACTGGCCAACGAATTAAAAAGGTCTTCTCTTTAGAGATGTTTTCTATTATATTTTAGTCATCAAGTTGGTTTGGTTGCCTATTTTTACCAGAACATTCTACCTAGGGTAGAGTCTTTGCATTAAATTAAGATCTTTGAACACATCCATGATGGTCTAAACACCTATCCTCCCCTTCAGTTGACGGCAATTAAGTCATATAAATAGGTCTTACTGATTGTGTCACAAGCTTCCCTATGATGAATTTGAAGTACTGATGTGTCTGGTGACGATTAAATACAAAATTACCTCTAAGAAGTTCTGATGGGAGCTCTTTGTGCCAATACTTAGCTAAAATAACACAAAAGTTGTTGTCTGTGCAAATAAATACGTGCAAGCTTTATAGAGCTGGGGACTAATTGACTAGTGGTGTGTATAATGACAACATTGAAAAGAAAGTTGATATGGACATGTTCTTTAGACAGTGATATATACTGGTAAGACGGTTGAACTTGTGGTAAAGCTGAATTTTTTTCCTTTGGTTTAAGATTTGGCATGTAAACACTTTTTAATCATGGTGTGTTGCCTTGAGAAATGAACCACTTGTAAATGTTAAGATCATAGATAAGCGGATCAGTTACTCAGCCAATATACAAATACATTGTGTTTTCAGTATTGTGAGATTAGTTCTGTAAGCTTTGAAAATATTGATTCAGTGCCAAAGGTCGTCTGGCCAACGAATTGAAAAGGTCTTCTCTTGGGAGATGTTTTCTGTATATTTTAGCAATCCAGTTCCTTTTGTTGCCTTTTATTACCAGAACACTCTAGGGAGAGTCTATGCATTAATTTGAGATCTTTGAACACGTCCATTATGGTCTAAACACCTATCCTCCCCTTCAGTTGACGGCAATTAAGTCATATAAATAGGTGGTACTGATTGTGTCACAAGCTTCCCTATGATGAATTTGAAGTACTGATGTGTCTGGTGACGATTAAATACAAAATTACCTCTAAGAAGTTCTGATGGGAGCTCTTTGTGCCAATACTTAGCTAAAATAACACAGAAGTTGTTGTCTGTGCAAATAAGTACATGCAAACTTTATAGAGCAGGGAATTAATTGATGATTGGTGTGTATTATGATTGACGACATATAAAAGAGTGGATATTAGGGCATTTTCTTTCGACCGTGATATTATAATACTGGTTAGACGGATGAATTTGTGATGGTAAAGTTTCAAATTTGACTGCTCCCTTTACCCCAGCTTTGTGGGATGGAGAAATTGTGTTTCATCATTTGAATTTGCCTTAATCCATCCAAGTGGCAATAGGTATTTGGCTATGTTGGTCATAAAAGCTTGTATGTTTTGGTATGATGGTCTGTAGAACAGAAGCTTGTACTGTACACAAGGAAATATTTTACTTTGTGATCATTTTGTTTGTTTGCTGGGGCACTGATGAATTTAAGGGTTGATCAGTTCAGCTCCAAACTCAGTATTTAAGCTAGAAAAAGCCAGTGTTATTTTTTATTGCAGTGCATTGAGGCAGCAGATCTGTCCCCACGTATCGGGAAAATCCACTGTTTTATACGAGTATGGGACAGCTCTGTTTTTGCTTTTGAGCATGAGTACTGTTGTGAAAAGCAATGTTCATATCCTTCTGTTTTGCCCAAGGCAGTCAAACCAATGGAATTAGTGGTGCCATAAAACTCCTTTCCTAACTCCCTGTGATGAATTTGAAGTACTGATATGTCTTGTGACGATTAAAAACAAAATTACCTCTAAGAAGTTCTGATGGGAGTCCTTTACGTCTGTATTTGGTTTTTGATTTTGTATCATATTTTTTCATATTTTCAATATCAAATATAGAAATAAATGTTATTTAATATTTTGAAATCGTAGAGCCATCTTTCTTATTTACAAAAAAAGTTATTGGTCGACCCTGAAACTGATTAGGAAAAAAAAGTCGAGCCTTCTAAAATTTTCTGTGAGGTTTGTATCAGACAAGACAAGGGAAAGTAGATACTGCATGGATTGTCGGATCAATTTTGGTAGCTATACCCAGGAGCGAAGCGTGCTCCCTGAGTAAGAGCAAGCAAGTCAAAAGAACAAAGATGGCTTAAAAAGGAAATTAGATACATTGTTATGCCGTTCAAAAAGCTGGGGCAAGCACTGCTTTCTTTGCTTATATGAACTCTATGCCGGTGCTTATACCAATTTTTATTGGAGGCGTTTGGGAGTGCAACACTGCTGCTACTGATGATCTGTGTTTGTGATCTCTTTTCGCATTGGGGTACTGTAAAATGCGTAGTGTTGAATTTTGTTAAAGCGTTTCTGGGGGATTGATGTAATTCAGAAGATATTGCTTGTTGCCTCAGGTATCCCTATGATGAACTCAGAATTCAGATTTGTTGTGAAGAACAATAAAAATTTACCTCTAAGAAGTTCTGATGGGAATCTTTTTATCCTTGTACGAGAATTGTTGGCTGCATTTCTCTTTTTATTTGACTTTGGTGAAATATAGTGATGAGTATATTCTTTTATTCATGATTTGCAGGAGGTGAATTCTCAATGGCATGCCACAACGCTGTCGAGCGAGCATGATGACAAATCGAAGGAGAAATTCCGCAAGTTGATGGGCATCAAACAGGAGTCTGGTGATAAAGAAGGCTCAGAGTCTGAGAAGGTTAGTCACTGCCTCTTGCACAGGGTTTTGTTTTTGTATGTTAAATCATTTCAGCCCGAACAATAAGTTAAGTTAGGGACAATAGTAGCACCTTGAAAAGGTCTGAGCAGACCCTTCCAGAGCACCTGCTACCCATTCAGAATTATCACTGTACAGGGTGCATGCGCAGGTATGTAAAAAAGCCTGGGTAAATGGGGGTATTTTATGTTTTTTCAAGATGGATGGAATACTGGTAAAGGTATGGAAAATCAGGATTGCCATTTTGATGCTGTAATTAGAGTCACTCCTGTTGAAATCTCGCC
>JAUKPP010253630.1:0-22636 GCA_032273245.1 Phyllaplysia taylori
GGGTAATGGCCTTTTGGTCCCGCTATTATCGGGTCCGTTCTCGTTCTGATTTGAATGTCGCCTATAAGTTCATCTATCTATCCGGATGTTTTCTTAAAGGACTCATTGCCCACGCCTACTTCACGGGCACCCCAAGTGGCAGCGTCCTGTGGTTCCATCAAGCTCTAGTGCTGGTGTAGAAGAAGCGAGGCTATCGGGAGTCCCCTCCTTCTCAAGTGCTCGCTGCACGCCAAGGGGGGCCATGGCCTCGGGTCAGAGGTCACACGAGGCCGCGGGCTGATCAAACACCAGGGGAAGATGAAATGCTGTCCGGGGAAATGGAGGGGAGAATCAAAGTGTCACTGAGGTGAGGGTGGGGTGGGGGAGGGGGAGTGGACAGAAAGAAAATTGAGCTCATAGGAGGGGAGAAAGAAGACGGGAGAGTGAAATAATGAGAGAGAGAGAGAGAGAGAGAGAGAGAGAGAGGGGAGTGACAGAAAGTAAATTGAGACCATAGGAGAGGAGAAATACTAAGTGACTTGGGTGAGAGAGAGAGTGAGAGAGAGAGAGAGAAAGAGAGGAGAAGAATGGGCAGATGGAATACCGAGTTTGGAGGAGAAGAAATCAAGAGGCTGGGAGATACAGATATATGAAGAGAAAGAATGGGAGTGGTATGGACAAAAGGAAAACTGAGATGGGGGGATATGAAGACCAAGAGCTGGTAGAGAGAGAGAGAGAGCGGGGGGGGGGGGGGTGGAGAGAACAGAAAGAAAACGGGAAAAGGAGGAGAGGAAGACCAAGAGATTGGAGAGAGTGGGAGAGCGGAGAGAAAGAGTTAGAACGGAAACACCGAGGATAGAAAAATAGAGGAGGATGGGATTACGAGATCTTGTGTTGGAGATTTGGGATGAGGGGGAGGGGGGGGGGCTAAGATAGAAATAAGAAAAGGAGGGGATGGACACATAGAGAGAGACAGATCGGCGGGGGGGGGGGGGGCAAAAATGGATAGATGACACAGATAGGATAAGTTGCTGAGACAAAAAGAAGGTTTTTTTGTGGAAATGAAAGACGAACTGAGAGGTTTTCAGTAAGATAAAGAGAAGGAGGAATAGAGAGAGGGTTGGAGGAAGATGGATGAGGCGGAGGAGTGAGGGGTGGAGATATCAGAGCGTGTTGAATGTCAACTCGGGCGTGCAATAGGCAGGATTGATCTGCTCTCTTCAGACAATTAACTGTTGACCCAGCCTCAAGATCCCTCTTTGTATTTTTGGCAAGCCCTTTTCTCATTTTCTGCCCCCCCCCCCTCTCTCTCTCTCTCTCTCTCTCTCTCTCTCCCTCAAGCACATCCTCACACATTATATTCCCCCCTTCCAGACACACACGTACATATTACTACATCCCTTTTTAGTATCTCTCTCTCTCTCTCTCTCTCACTCACTCTCTCTGTCTCTCTGTCTGCATCTAATCTCTCCATCTTTTTTTCTCTTCCCTCCCTTTCTGTTCCCAAGTGTCCACGAAATTTCCCCGCCTTTGTGTCTTACAATACCAGTCCAGCGCCACTTGTGAGTCCAGGCTGCTCCCTCTGGTGTCTTTCTCTGTTGCTTTTCTCTTAATTATGCATGGATCGTTTTACAAGAAGCACAGTTACCGTAGAGGAGGTGAATCAGTCTGTAATTTAGCCCTGATAATGCAATCCTGTTTACGCCATTGACACAGTTGGGTTCTCGTTGTCAGGACGTAATAATATTATTCAATGCCTTGTCTTTTTGGTTTGTTTTGATTACCAGTTTTACGTCCCCAGCAACACTGTAAGGTCATTTAAGAGACGAGCTACTTCGACCCTGCCTGTCAGGGCCAACTCAGGCTGAGAGGGAAAAAATCCCAGTATAAAAAAAAAATCCAGATCGCGCTCGGGATCGAACCGGGATCTTCCTCGTGACAGATAAGAGCATAACCATTACACCACCGCGCCGGTCCTTGTCCTTTTAAAGGCTATAACAGCTAAAAAACTTTGATAAGCTGGCCCCTCTTAAAATGAATTACTACAAGCTAGCTAAACTCTCATCTTGAACCATCATGCAAGTATTTTTCTAACAAAATGTTAAACTTACATTTACATGCCCTTGTTTTAGTTCTTTTACATAATCTTATTACGTAAATGAGGCGGGTGCTTCTCTGGGTCCTGTATTTCACAATTTGGTTTCACCTTTCTGTTATGTCTCGGGGATTATGCATCGTGTTGCCGCTGTGGTTTTTTTTTATCTTTCACCAACAGTTTCCCGGCGGAAGGGGTGTTTTTCAAGAGCAGTGTTTAGTGTACAGATCTTAATCTTTTTTTTTCTTTGTCTTCCCTAAAATGGAGAAATAAAATACATCGGTAACGCCGAGAACAATCTGAAGTTTTAGTTTCAATTCGTGCGTATTTCAAAAACACTGTAAGAAGTTCATACAATCACTCGTCACATTCATATATTCGTAATGCCTCCACCCACCTCACAAAGTATTCAGAAGAAACCCTGTTTCTATAAATACACACGACCATGCATAAGCACGCGTGCATGCTTCATTTTCCGCCCATATCTTGACTCACCCCGCGCGGAAATCTGCGTGCGAACTTTGGTGATCACATGTGATCCTGTCAGATCCTGTCAAAACTCTGATTGGACGACTTGTTGTCTGTCTACTTCTTCATTCCCGCCCCCGCCAATCTCGTTTGCTCAACTCGGATGAGGTCAAGGAATCTGAGCGCTTTGTCAAATCAAAGTTGTGTCTCTAATGAGTCATCGCGAGATCTCTGGGCAAAAAATCGCCATCAGGATGCAAACTTCTTCTGGCGTGTCTAATAAGCGAGCATGTGAAGCAAGAATCAAGATCGATCATTTTGTCTTTTTGTTCCTTCTGAAGACACCGGAAAAGAAGGAGAAGAGCAAGTGGTAGTCAGGGCGGCGGAGGCAGTGGGCGAGAGGAAAGGGGGAAGTCGAGGGGAGAAAGAATGGATCAAGGGACAGAGATTAGGAATAGAGCCTGAAAGAAAAAAAAAGAGCTTGAAAAAGGTGTAGGGTAGGAGAGGGAAGAAAATGAAGAGAAAAAAATAAGCGTAGAGCATGGGAATTGTAGCGTAATGAATGGCGGGGACTGGGAATGGGCATCGACACAAAAACGCTGTGGATTTATTGAGAAAAGTTCAATACCGGGGGAGATTTGCATGCGCCATGTGTGAAGACATCATGGCAGGTCTGTCTCGTGTCTCCCCACTCGGGGCTTTGTGTCTCTCAGGGCAACAACGAGGCCTGTCTTGTACATCACACGCTTTCTAGATCCCCGGAATCTCATCCGGAAGTAATAGGAGTTGAATCTGATTTACCAGATCTTCTGTGTTGTTTTTACGTGATTTGAAACACCCGCCATGAGCTCAGTGCTCTCTTGTACCATTTCCAACTTTTGTAAGGCAAATTGATTATTATGGAGCATTTTACGTTTCAGCCAGTTAGTTTAAGCCACAGTATTAGACAACACTGAACTCACGATATGTCACGGATCGTAAATTACTGTGCTTGTTTACTTGAATAAACACCTATCCAGCGTATAATAGAATGGCCAAATACATTTACCAGTACCTTGTTCAGTTACACCCATATGGTGATAAAGGGCTTTTGTCTGCAAACTGCTCATTCCAGCTGCTTAACGGGAGTATTTTAAACTGAACCTATAGTCTGGACACAGCTGCCGTGGTTTGAGTACATGTTAATCTTCTCGCGCACTTCTATAGGAATAAAGTAGCAGCTGTCAGAAAATGGCAAGTGCGTAGGAAGTAATCTCTACAACGAGCAGTAGCTTGCTGTCTTTAACCTTTAGAAAGAAACATGTCTTTCATGGCATGTCAATAAGAATCGATGCACTCATGCTGGGAGTTTAAAGGTTTCCTTTTGCTCTGTTGCGACAAGAAAGGTTTGTAAAGGCCTTGGACACCAGGAATTATTATACTTTTCAAACTGGTTGTCATACGGGAAATAATATGTTCTTTGGCACGTTTCATTGGATGGCACCCACTGTGTTTGTCTGGGGTTTAATCCCATCCAATTCAAATCAAGGCACACCTTTCGTACACAACGCTTATAAACAGACCATCGCACGCACACACACACACACACACATACACACACACACACACACACACATACACACACATGCTGTCGTGCTCCTACACACTCACTGATTACAAAGTATGGTACTCGAACCAGGACTCTGACGTAGCCTACTCTCGCGTGCAAAATCTTGCTATTGGACTATTTTAAAAATGTTATTTGCTTGTTTTCTTGTTGTTTCGCTTTTTATCTTCTGGAGTAATGCCGCAACCAAGGCCCATATTTCGATTTGCTTCCAGTTCACGATCAATGTTCCGACCGATTTCCTATGGAACTGTCTCCGAGAAAAGAACAAACTCCGTTTGCGCAGCCTCAGGCTGGACCTTTTGTTTTCTCACCCAGAAACTATTGCAAAATTTACGGTGGAGCACGCGGGAGCAGAATGTGCCATCACATTTGAATCTGGCGTGTAAAATGACACTTTCCTTCCTTTCCGCGACGCGAGAAATTGGCCAAGATTGGCGAGGCTGTTTGCCGGACACGCGTCCCCAGATGTCCGTCAATTAACGTTGTCACTCGCGTGTGCTCACCATTCCAGGCGCTTCAGACTTCAGTTCACACTGCAGGAAATCCGAAACGGAACTGCAGAAAGCTCCACTGGGCATTGTTCTCTTCCTTTACTTCCTCGTTGCCTTGCCTTGCCTTGCCTTGCCATACCTTGCCTGTTTTCTCTTTCCTTGCCTTATTTCCCCTTTCCTTGCCTTACCATCTCTTTTTTGTCCTTCAGTATTCCAGCACCAAACTCGATGAACTTTGAAACCGCATGTAAACTGCATGATATTCTTCGGTGATATTTATTATCACCGCAGCTCTTTACGTTGAATTGAAACTTAATGGCCACGGCTCCGTTTCAGATAATTTGGTCTTTGGCCTAGGGTTTATGGACTCAGTGACCTTCTTCCAATTCTATGATGATGTCATGAATAATTCATGCTCTATAGGTTTTAGAACTTCGCTTCACATAGAATGTTACCCGCCGTTAAGATTACTGATGATATGACCCAAGTGGGAGAATTTGTCATGACAAAATTGACTGGACTCATTCACTCACGCACAATTTATGGCCATCAACATTCGGCAGCCAATGCCTTGCTACACTATTTTAAGAGTTTATTATTTCAGTGCTTACTTGCTGCTAACGTCCTTCATTTACCAGTTTCCACGCTCCCCGTCCCTGTCGATATATAATAACGTTGCCGGAGGCGATTCTTACACAAACAGAATAATTCAGTTCTGCGCAAAATATCCCCGCGTCCTGCTGTCTCCGGAGACTGTAAATTCTGTTCCTAGAGGGTAGGTGACTACGTTCTCGGCGCGGACTTCGTAATTTAATTAGACCACGTCTGAGACTCTGAAACGGTCGGGTATTTATAGAGGGAAACACGGCAGACAGTCCGACTGCTCCATCGATCTGGTGGGCTTAGGCCACCGGTATCACCGGCCATTCACGAGTCTCAACCGTTTTTTTTTTTCTTTCTCTTTTTCTTCCTCAGGAACCGGATATTTGGACTCTACCTGAAAAACATTGAGAACGAATCAAAAGTAAGTGCAACAAGACTGTGAAGGATTAGTTATGTTTACATGGCTGTGTTTCTATCGGGCTTCCATTGATTTTGTCCAAGTATCTCCCCTCCCCCCCTCTCTCTCTCTGTCTCTCTCTCACCTACTCGATCTCTCTTTTCTCTCTCTCTCCCTTCCATTCCTTCCCATTGGTCTCTTTCTTTTTGTCCCTCCATCTCTCTCTGTTCTTTCTTTCTCACTCACCTTTTTCTATATTATTATATCCCCACTTACCCCATCCTCCCGTCTCCGCCCATGCTATATCCCTTTTTCCTCCCTCTCATGCATTACATTCACGCCATGTTCACCTGGTCTGCAGTCTTGTCTCCATCTATATCTCGTAAAATAATATTGCACAATAATGTCTCTGTTTATCCCTTATACTTAATGTATTTCCCCTGTCTTTATGAGTATTGTCTTTTGGCCTCATCCCGTCCTGACACCCGGCCATCTATCAGTCTAGTTGAAGCCATTTCTATGCTGGCCCAGGGGGAATAAGTACAGCAGAACAAAGGTCAAAGTTACGTCAGGTTTAGCTGTCTGATCTGTTAATGATCTGCCTGTCCGTCTGCTGCAGACATTCCCATAAGTCATCCAGGATGAACCCTTCACTTATCATCCCTCCCTTCCTCCTTCGTCTTGCCCATTTTCATCAACCACCAAACTCGTTCAAATTCTACAAAAAGATTTTTTAAAAAGAAAAAAGAAAATTAAGAGAAAGCAAATTGTTGAAAGAAAATAAATATAAAATGGTAGGCAAAAAAAATTACCCCAACAACTGCATCACACTTGATTGATCGTGTTTGATGACGATGCTAACGATATATCAATCAGTCTTTAGTGGATTTTTTTTCTTATCCCCTCACCTTACAGTTGTTGGGTTTTGGGGTGGTTTTTTTTATATTTTTTTAGATAAAATAGTATGTGTTCAGTTTACAAACTAAGAGCAGACGTGGTGTATAAGGGTCTACAAAGCCATGATGCAAACACAAGTAGCCTACGTGATAATCGAAAGTACAATACAAAATGAAAGATTTTTTTTTTATATCCAGGTCCTCTAGTATTGCTGCAGGCTGCAGGCAAATACAGAATATACATTTAATTTAATGATATGTAGATATGATTGCATGGTTCTTTAGCAGGTTCCATAATAAATTACATCCTACCTGATTTCCTTCCCCTGCTTCTCATTTGCTCCTTTTACAGCCACAGTAGGCTACATGTCTGCTCTCTCGATCTCCCATTGTTTTTCTCTAATTAATCCCAGGAGCTCAGGGATAAAGTTAAAGCATATGTGTTTTGAGTTTCCTGGGGTCACCTTAACTTTTTAATGTTGTTGTTCATGTAATATAATGCATTTACGTCACGGTTTTGTTTTGACGTGTTTCTCTTTCACAGCGACTGATCCAAGATTTTCAGCCATTATCTGGAAACGTTTACAAGTGCAGAATCAACGGGAAGGAAGAGGTAATGGATTTCTAACAAATGTGTTCTCAATTTGCGGCCATTTGCCCTGCTACTGTTATCTTTCCCCTGACGGTATTGCTTTTGTGCAGAAGGCAGAAAATTTGTAGGACGCTCAATTTTGTTAATGTTTTAGTTTAAGTTTAAGGAGAGAAGAGTCTAACAGCTGTCTTTTAGAAAAACAACATTAAATATTATGCTTGTTAGCTAGTTTGTAGATTAAGTGGTGGTCTATTTAAGAGATGATCACGAAAGATAAAGATTCCTGGCTGTAGCTGATTGAATAGACTTACTATAGGCCTACCAACCCTTTCTTGCTTCACAAAGAAATACTTAATTTCCCTCTCTCTCTCTCTCTACTCTGCTGCCCATGTGTAGAGGCTTTGCCATGCCTACCATACCAACCATTTCTTTCGTTAGCCAGAGTTTTCCATCTCTCTCTCTCTCTCTCTCTCTCTCACACACTCACTCACTATTTTCTCTTTCTTGCACTCTCCGTCTCTTCCTTTCTGGGGGGGTTTTCAAAGTCTTTTTTCTCTCTTTTTCGTTCTCTCTTCCTGCTTCTGTCTATCCCCATGCCTCCCTCAGTGCGCGTAGCTTTTCCATGTGTATTGGAAACAAATTCCTCTTCACCACATTTCCTTACTCCAATGGAGTCTTACGAATAACTCCGACCTTACCGCACACTGGTAGCTCGCAGATCAAAAGGATTACACTACTGCTTTCTGTTAGTATACACCACTGTTTTCTGTTAGTATACGCTGTGATTGCTATTTATTCCTCTACGTTGTCTTTTGCCACAGGACTCCGAGTGTCAGAACCACATCCGGCTGTTGGTGCGCAACTCCACCTTGCCAGATACGTTCTACATGTGCGCCACAGGGTCCTACAGCCCCATTGCTTACCAGCTCAAGGTACGCCTCTGACTCTGTCACTGATTTTTCAGCAGGACTGACTTTGTCATGTTTCTGATCTAATGCGTCAGCTATCAGGCTATCATTAATATGCATAATATTTTTTGTCATTATATTGAGTAGATGCATGCATGAGAGTAGTTGGTGGGCTCTTTGCTATGGTATGCTCCTTTTACATGAATATGATTTTGATCTTTGGTGTAAAATGAAGTTAAAGATATTGTATATTTATATTATTGTACCTTATGCTTACAGTAGGCTACCTGAAAGATCCAATTGCATCATTTGTACCAACCAGACATTTGAGATCTGCAAATGAGAATCGTTTGAGAGTACCCAATATGAGATTGAAGAAGTTCAGTGGTAGAGCATTTACAACCTATGCCCCCAAGATCTGGAATGCCATCCCAAAAGATATGCACCTTATGACATCTGAAAAGGCATTTACAAAAAGTCTGAAGACATTTATATAACACCACCCTGTACCAGTAGTTTTCAAGAGTGCGGAAAGAGAGTGTAGGAGAGTACGTGTGTTTATTGGTGTGTGTGTAGGTATGTTAGTATTTATTGGTTTTAGATGTAGGCTACATTTCCTGTCTGTGATTTGTCAGTTGTTTTGGACATCAATATGCAGTGCACAGCACTTAGAGCCTTTTGGAGAGTAGGCACTACATAAAGTTAATTATTGTTATTATTATTATTATTATGTTTATGATTGTTTCTTCCTCAGCTTGACAACAACAGGTTTTCAGTTATCAAGTCCGACCTCAATGGCATCGGGATCTGTCCGTATGACCCTTATGACAACACCACAGTGACGTATGTCGGTGAGTAACCAATTCTTGGTGCAAACTGAGTGTCTGCTCATTTTGTTGTGAAACAAGTGAAACAAATATTAGAGGAAACCTGCTACATTGTTACTTTCAAAAATATTTCCACTAGACCGTTTGAAGTACAATTCTTTCATTTCAGACATTTGAATATCTCTTTCCAGGGCACTAGTCTGGCTTATCTTCACTACAGTTTTGTACAAGCTTATGTGATAGGCCTGTATTATACATGTATGAACATAGCTAGTTTTTTCAATATGTATCTTTTATTATGTTGTTCATTGCCTCTGTTTTTCCACTGACTTTCCTGCAAATTTTTTCACAGAGAGCGGTGCACCAGGCAACATACCAACACTGTTTGCAGCATCAGTGACAGACTCGATCAAGTCAGATCCCGTCATTGTACGCCCATCTGTGTACAGCCCGGATGGCACTCTAGTCGCAGACTTTGTCCGCACGATCAGAGCAAAGAATGACTGGCTCAATGGTGAGGAATTCTCTTCTGCCTTCCTGTTTTGTTTTGAAAACTAGATTTGAACACAATTTCATTTCTGAAAGCATATTACTAGGTTGCAGCAAATACCATCGGTATTGGGTTAGACAAATAGAATTTTAGAGCATGAAAAAAAACAAGAAGAGAAAAGCTGCTCCCATTATTTTCCATTGTCTATTTGTATTGATGAGGAGGTCAACAGAGAGAGAAATTCAGTATGAATCAAAGAAATAAGGGCAAACTGCAACTCTAGACTATACTTTTTTAATCTTCTATATTTTAATGAGCCCACATATTGTTACTGAAACTGAATATTTGTTAATATGGGAGTAATTTTGTTTCTCTCAAAGATAATTTTGTTTTTGTTGGATGATTTTCATTACAGAACCCCAGTTTGTTGGATCCTTTGATGTTGGGGATTATGTGTACTTCTTCTACCGTGAAGTTGCTTTGGAGTACACAAACTGTGGGAAGAAAATCTACTCCAGGCTCGCAAGAGTTTGCAAGGTATAGCAATGTAACATACATTACCTCTCTCTAAGGTAAAATGTATGTTTATACAAAACAATTTATTTACAACACATTTATATATTTATTGGCTTTCAGCTATGTCTGTTTAAGAAGATGATGTTATTATTATCATTCTTAGTGGACATTTTTATAATATAAATATGTTTAATCTGCTGCAGATTTAGAGGTAGGCCTAATCTGGGTAAAGTTGATGTTGCACATTTGCCAGATGATTCATTTCAACTAACATCTGTATTGGTCTATTTGTAATTTTCACAAACAAATTTTCATCTGAAGTTTTATTTTCTTTCAGAATGATTATGGCGGGAGTCGGCATCTCCTTCAGAACATCTGGACTTCATTTGTGAAAGCTCGGCTCAACTGCTCCATACCTGGGGAGTATCCATACTACTTTGATGAAATACGTGAGTTGTCTACCTTGCAGGTTCATGAATGTTATGTTTGGAATAAAATATGTGCTTTGTTTATTCAACCATTAATGGAGGGTAAATGTTTTGAATTTGGGGTGGTTAAAAACACCTTGAGCTAAAAAAAAATGCTCCGATAAAGATTTTGAGTATAGCGTGCATCATAAACTCTTGTCTTTACATAAATATTAAATATGAACATATTTTTTAAAGAAATCTTTCATCAGCGCTATGAATGTTTTTCAAATGATATGAAGAAGAATATTTAATTTTGCATAACAAACTTCACCTGCTTCTGGTTGTTGTTGCTTTTCAGAGGATGTGTACAGAGTTGGAGATGTCTTCTACGGTCTCTTCACCACAAACATGTAAGCAGGAGTTTTATAGTAAATCCCTGGAACTCAGTTAGCAAACTAATTCTTACCCAAGTTAAAGCTGTACACTGTGGTTTAAAGTTTATCTAAAAAATAATTTAGAAAGATAACGATAAGAAACACTTTACAAAAATACAGATAATTTTGCTCTGTATTGTCCCAATAGCATAATGACAGAAGTAGGCACAACAAATCAGTTCAAAGGGATTCATTTCAACAGGAGAATCAGTAAACTTTTTTGTTAAGCTATGTATAGGGTGAACACAAAAATATAGGTTCCTGGGTTTTCGCCATATTTTCAGAAAATAAGGTGGCTTTTAAAATTTCGCATATTCATTACCGCCTGATCATCAAAATCTTAGAAATTTCCAGGAACTTTTTCTGTCTGGACACACTAACAGTATGTGAAGTTTCGTGAAATTCCGTTGACTATTAAATGAAATATGGGGAAAACCCAGGGACCTATTCTTTTTTGGCTCACCCTGTAATATCATTTACAACACACCGGACCCATGAACTGTTATGCAATCCATCCACTGACAATCTATTATTGTCTTCACCACATTTCCCTCTGAGGGTTTCTGCTGTCCATGGCTCAATATCCCAACTACCCACTGACTGTTAAACATTCCCTCCATCCAGCAATGACCTATGGGTCTCAGCCATGCATATACAGTAAGTAAGCAACACCCCTATAACCAACAATAACTTGTTATTCAAGCTGCCCACTGACAATCAAATATTTCTTCCATCCAGCAATGGTCTAAGGGCCTCTGCCATTTGTGGCTTCACCATCCATGATATTGACCAGACGTTCTTCAACGGCTCCTTCAAGGAACAGCGAGACCCGCTGTCTATGTGGCTGCCAGTGCCGGAGATTGAGGTGCCCACTCCTCGGCCAGGGGATGTAAGTCTTAACACTTCTTTCTTTGTGCCTTTGGCTCAGTTTTGGTTTCTTGCCCCTTTCAACCCTTCAAGTTCTTACTCCTCAGATATGTATACAAGGGCGGAAAGATTTATGTGTCTGTTTGGGTTTTTTGGTAGATTGATACAGTATCGTCTCTGAAAGCTTCAATATTGCACGTTGATGTTAAGTCTGATTAAGAGATTTTCACTTCCACCTGCAGTTACAAATACTAGCAAATTTTAATCAATCTATACTTTGTACCTTTCGTTTGATTTGGGAATTATGCCCGTTTTGTTAAGGTGCTCTTTTTCTTTTCTGCCAGCATTGCCTGAGGACACCAATTATTGTTTTGGTTTTTTTCTTTTCTCCCCAGTGTAAGACTGCTGGTATCAGAAGTAAAAATGGAGACTTACCGTACGGATACACCAACTTTGTGTCACGCTTAAGTATGCTGATGGATCGAGCTGTTCCTCATAGATTCAAAAAGCCCATCTTCTACCAAAGCAATACTCTGATGCAGAAGTTGGTGGTGGTGCAGAACGTGGCAGGACATAGAGAGCTGGTCTTTATCACCGCTTCCAGTAAGTCCCTTAGTCCTCCACTCATTCATAAAATGTACATACATGTATATATTTGATGCCACTTTTGTTGAACTCAATTTAGTTGGGTTTTTTTGCTAAGTTATTCATTTTCTTGAGTCCCAACCTTTCTTCTTTTGTGCATTTTAAAAGGATTTAGTTGAACTTTGAATTGATTTTTTTTTTTTCACTTCCCCATCAATCGCTTTAACTCATTCATAGTCAGCTGTAATTCATATTTTTATTTTTATTTTTTTTGCTATTCAGTGGTTTGCAGATTATCTGTGGATGTTGAGATATTTATCAGATACAAAATATATTTTAGGAGGAAGAATATCTAGTTTGAAATGTTTTCCAAGAAGCACATCAAAGGAAAAGAAAAGGACAGAAGCTGGATGAATATTTTGAGAAATGACCACGCCACAGCTGAAAATTTGCAGAAATTTGCTGTTGGGGAGAGTATTCAATCTTTCCAATCAAGATTCCCTGACGAATCAAAGATTATTGTAATTCAGGTTATTAGTTAGATGAAAGCTTGGTTGCCCTTTGATAAAGTAGCTGAGCACTATAAAGGAATGGTTTATTGGCTTCTCAAAAGAAATGAGAATGTGGACTTTGAATTGTGAACTAATGATCTTCAATCTGTTACAGATGACGGAGTTATCTACAAGATTGCTGCATGGCCTGGCCTGACTGCCCTAGACGCACCAAAGACCTACATGGTGACACAGTACGTCCCCTTCAGTGATAACCTGCCCATCTGGAGCCTTACTTTACATGTGAGTAAAACACAAACATCTTGACAGAAGTGTCCTTTTATTTCTGATAACAGTGAGGAGCAACCCAGCCCAAGATAGCTTATCTTAAATCTTTCCGAGCTATTTTGGGGAATTGTTTTTGCTGCTTGCAATGCTGTTAGATTGTTTAAATGGCAGACTGCTTCTCCCAGCTTGTAAAGTTAATGTTAATGGTCAGGGCAACTATAGCCAAGCAGTAAGGTAGCAAATCTCTAGAAAAGAATTCCCCAACCCCCCACTCACACACCCACAGAAACAAATTCACTCTTTTTGTGTAAGTCAAAGTGGAAGGGCAAAGGCCCAAAATGACTGCTGGATCGGAAAAGCAAAGTAGAGTGTAAGTCTAAGAATCTAGCCATCACACTACAGGGACTATATTATCATTACATATTATATTGTGCATGTATAATTGTTAATAATTTATTTCCAGGGCATAGTATTCTTGAGGACTAACCATATGTTTTATCCCCCATTTCCTTCACCCTCCCCCAAGATTCTCAATGGTTTTATGTTCCAATTCTCAGAGAAACTGGATCTATTTCGGAACTGACTGGACAGTGGGTCAGATTCACCTGGAGACTTGCGAAAAGTACAAGAAGATTGACCTCTGCATCTATGACCCTTACTGTGGCTGGGATACTTTGCTCAATGAATGTCGCTCCAATGAAAGGAAAAAGTAAGTAATGCACTGCAGCTTGACGATGGGTTTAGTTCAGGGGAATTTCTTTCTCTGACAATATTTCATTCATAGTATGCTACGGACTGAAATTGGCTGGTAGGTTCATTGGGACACAAGGACAGGCTTGAATGCTGTAGCTGACAGGCTAAAAGTTGTTCATCTTTCACTGAAAGCAACCGATGTTTCAGAAGAAACCCAACCATGACACATTGACAAGTACTGATCCATATTCATTTTAAAGGACAAAATCTCATAGAAAATTCATCATTCACTTTGTTTTCTTCCTCTCTTTCAAATGATTCACTGTGCTATGTGCCTTGAAAGTGAGGGATTATAAAAGTTGGCTGAGATGGGCATTCTTTTCTTTTAAAGGATAGACTCTTATCCATTTATACTTTATCTGATGCATTCTGAGAAGTAGGTTTTTCTAACACTGCAGACGGGCCCTGTGGTGTAATGGTTAGGCTCTTTGCCTGTCATGTGAAAGACCCGAGTTTGATCCCGGTCACGGACAATTTGGTTTTTTTCTGCTGGGATTCTTTCCCTCTCAGCTTGAGTTGGCCCTGACAGGCTGGGTCGAGCAGCCCATCTCTTAAATGACCTTACAGTGTTGCAGGGGATATACAACTGGTAACCAAACCTAATACTGCAGTATGAAATTGTGAGACTCATGTGTTCAATGTTTTTTTCTTTGTTTATTTCATCCTCAGTCTAATCAACTACGCCAATATTGATCTACTCTCATATTCTTTGGAAGAGGCCATAAGGAAGCAAGTTGGAGATTTATACTGTAAGTCTTTATTTTACTCTTTTGTATTATCAGTGATGATAGCCAAAATTTGCTTCTCCGCAAAGTTCCTAAATTTCTCTAGTGGTGACGTACACTTACAGATAAAATACATTATACCATAAAGAAAGGGAAATGATAGACATTTTCTTTTAATACCAAAGTATGTCAGTGATTGGTCATGAAAATTGCTCTGTTGTCATGCAGGAGAGAATTTAAAGAGACATGAGGAATAACGAAATTGTTCTAGCTGAAACTGAATCCTCTCCCATACTATTTTGTTTTTATAACAACATTCATCCTGAACATTCACTAACAGATAATTTTTCCATCTCCAACAGATTTTGAGAAGTTATCCAAAATCTCAGGCAGCTCAGTAACTCTCAAGATCGAGTATCGACTTCATATTGCTGGCACCGTATACTGGAAACGTAATGGAACCCTGGTGGACAGCGACCGACATATCCTGGCCCAGGATAACTCTCTTATTGTGACAGATCTTAGGAAAGCTGACGAGGGTCTCTACACTGCAACTGATAAACTTGGCAGGACAGTAGCAGAGTATTCCTTGGCTGTGGAAACAAGTAAGTATATACCCCTAGATTAAGTAAGGAAGATACAGCTGTACTCTGCTGGAGTAACTACCTTTATACAACGACCACCTGCATAAGCAACATCTTTCCATTAAACTCCTAATTTAATTGTTTATACATTACTTCATATGATCACTCTTGATGCCAGTCTAAAGTAACCACTTTTCTTCTTAACAACTGCCCGTCAGATGCTATATTTATTTTAGGCGTCCAATCGTATCAGATGATTTGTAAGTAAGAAAGAAACAGACCTTACTGCTAGAAAGTGGAGCTATTTCCTATGTCACATGTATAAGATGGAGATTGACTTCAGTGAGAGCAAGAAAGCAAGGTTGAAAGGAGTAGGCTATGTCTTAAAATCAGTTTATCTGTAAAATACTGTTGAAATTCAGCTTCATATCACTGTGAAGTTAGATTAGTGTGGTGTGTTTCCTATGCATTGTGGCTGTAATTCCTTTTTTCCATTTTCTCTTTATTTGATTCACTGACATCATGGGACTCATCTTTGTTTGTAAGTTTGATTTTTCTTGACATTTTTCTTTTTCTCTTGCCACAGGTAAAGAACAAATTGAACAGAGATGGATGAGAAAGTTTGATCAATGGTGTGATGAGTTTGAAAGATATCAAGAGGACATTAGACAATGGGTAAGACAAACACAATTTTCCAACTTTTTTCTGGCTTATATTCAAACTTTTTAGTTTTGTGTCAAAACTTAACATCCTACTTCTTGAGAATATCTTTTCCTTGTGTTGTAGGCGAAGAAGTGTCTAAGTAGCAGGCACAAAAAAACATTTTGAGGTAAAGGAAAGAGATTTAGAATAAACTCGCTGCATCATTCTTTCGCATACTTGACAATGTCTTCAATTCCCATTATATCTCTTTGTTTTGTACATGACTTGCAATGAATGTATGGAAATTAACAATGTTTCAAAGTTACATGTACATATGTTAAAATTGATGGCTCTTACAGAAAGCTGAGGGTGGTTAGGAAAGTCAGTTATAGTTCTGTCAGCTCCTATCAGATCTTTCATTCACATGATATAATAATCAGTGAATCTGAACTATGACTCATGATACGTGTTATTTTCTGCACATAATTGTAATTTTGCATATAATGAAGAAGATCAGAAAGCTAGTGTTTGAGACTCTGTTTGGTACCAGCTATATCTCATGCAATTCGTTTTTGGTTTTTTTCCTCACAGGAACGCAAATGCTCATCATGCTGTCAAGAGGCAGCACTCACAAACATGGTGCCTGCACTTGGAGGAAAGTAAAGAGAGAGAGAGAGAGAGTTGTGAGACATAATGAAAGTAGAGGGTCACGTGAATTTCCTCATCTGGTTGCCTTATTCAACAATGCCATATCCACGACAGATGGTCATGGCAGTTCACACTTTTCAAATATTGCTCTTCTGTCAGGACATTTATTGACAGATGGGGAAAACTTTCCCTTTGCTTGGAAGAGTGTCTGCTATGATGTTTCAAGGAGCTTGCAGCTCATGTAGTGGTGTGAGTGGACGTTACACAAGATTTATCTGACAAGCTTGTGTTGATGAGCTGTCGGGTGATCTGCCTGATCCGTTCATGTGGATACAACAAGACCCGTGGGGGGAACTGTTCCTCCATGGGCTGAGCTCAGCACAAGAGCTCCCCTGCCTATCTGTGATAGACTTTGTCTCTCTGTTCATCATTCCTTCATCATCAGAAGCAAAATGGCACAGTCCAGCACTCGGTGCACTGCCGAGAAACTCAAATAACAGAAGGAAACAATGGGTTTGTTAGGACTGAATCACCCAATCAGTACAAGCCTCGAAGGCCACAAGTGCAACCAAGTAGTGAAACCAGTTTATGGCTTTCAAATATGAATGTCAGAATTCAACAAACCAAGCTATCACTGTTTTGATTACAGTCTGCTTGATTACAAATCTATTCATATCGATGGTTTATATTACATAACCAAATGCTTGCTGATTTATGTAGATTCCCATTAGCTCAAATTTTTTCTTCAGTGATGAGATTATGTCATAAAGAACTATTATTTTAAGAACATTTCAACTTATTTTGTGTCACATACCTTATTGAGACATGTAAAACTACATAGAGTAAGGGGAAAATGTAAGCTCAAGGAAAAGCACTCTTTGTGTGTACACGTCTTTGACAAGAGTAAGATTTTTTTATGAAAAGTAAATTCTCTAATGATACTGTGTCATTTTAAATAAAAATTTGAATCAAGTATTTCACTCAACTAATAGCTCTAACAGAAAATGGAAAGTCTCTCAGCAACTTGTGAATTGATCACAATGCTTTCTCTATCTTAAGCACAAATTTAATATCATGATCATGACTGGACATATTTTCTGTTTGTCTGAGTCAATATGAAAACATTTGTAGTAGCCTACATGTATATTAGGTTAAACAATGTTTCACATTAATTTGTTAATGTTTCTGCTTCGAATGAGAAAGAAGTAAGCAAACACTCAGTAATGTACCTCAGTTGGTTACTGCAAACAGGTAACAATATATCCGATTCATTGCCATGCCACATTGTTGTTAAATAATCTTGCAAGGAAACAAACATATCTCAAGACATTTATAACCTGTGAAGTGCTTGCACTTATAACAAATGCTTGAGATACCACTAGCATTGCTACTTTAGTATCAACTGGAATTCATCAAGATGGCATTATTCTGGCCTGTGTCATGACTTTAACCCTTCAACTTACCATTTTTTGGATAACAAAGGATTCAACCCATGTTCACTGTTGACCTTACCCTGAAGCTGGAGAGAAGATCTTTTCATGGACTGAATCTTAAAGCATAAATGTTTTGTACATAGGTCAGCTTCAGTCTCATTTTTTCTCCGACTAATTCACTTCTTAATTGTTGAGCAAGTGGCACTTACTGTAGACGTGTGTGAGTGACAATGTCTGCCATAGTTTTGTCACATTACCATATTCTTCATGGAAATTTGGCTCAGTCAGCATGAGTATCATTTTGTCTTTACTTTTTTTTGTTCAGTGGGGTATATTGATTATGTCCATTCTGAATGTTGAAAAGTTCACTACAGTGTGTTCATGTTTTGACATGAGGCCTGGGGGTTGTAAAATGTATCAGACTATTGAATGGATGGTTCACACAAGATGTTTTGTACAATTCACAATTTGCAACCATTTATTCTGCTTTTCATATATCTATACATTGGCTCAGCTGTGTGTCAGGATGTAATAACATTTGAGAGATTGAGAATGTTTTTGCACATAGTTTTCCTGTAAACTTCTGTGTATTTTCTGTTTTAATGTTTAAAATTAAGCGGATAGGGCTTTTTAAGTTATGTTAAATGTGATTTTATTGCTGTGTGTGGAAAGAGCAAGTGGCACTAACTTCTTTTATTGTAACACTTAATAATATAATACAATTTGTTTCCTGCCATTGGGACTATGTAATAGTATCTTATCATCTAACTTTGAGATAATGTAATGGCAGCATATTTTTTTGTTTATATGTAGCCTTTCTCCTTGGGTCTTTCTTTTGTCTAGAAATGAAATTGAAAATGGGATTTTTAGGGACTGAGAGATGGAGAGAGGATGAAGTGGATGAAAATCCTCTCGTTTTACTTAAGGAATGACTTTTCCTTTAATATTTCACCTTAAGGCTAGACAAATGATTTGCCCAGAGGCAGGATACTATGTAATGGAGACTTGGGATACCCCAGCTTCAGTTTTTTCTTTCCATCAAGCTTTTTGGCTGTCGTGCTGGCCCTGAATTCTCTTCACTTGCCATTATTGAGTCTATTCAGCATAGTTTCAGTACAAGAACTGGTGTGACGTGTTATTCCAGCACAGCTGAGCAGAATCATAATATGTTTATGCATGAGTGATGTGAGAGCAACAAGCTAGTGGTATGGTATGTCAGCTGGTATGGCATGTCAGTGGGACTGAATCTTAAAGCATAAATGTTTTGTACATAGGTCAGCTTCAGTCTCATTTTTTCTCCGACTAATTCACTTCTTAATTGTTGAGCAAGTGGCAAACATGACAATATTCAAACAAAATTTATTCTTGATTCATTCTGGAATTTATTGCAATTTTGATACGGCATCAGATAACCTTGAGAGATATGAACTCATTCAGCACGTTGTACATATTATCAAAATGCAGTTGCCATACTTTCCGGTGAAATGGAACGACATATCCTTCACTGTCATGTGAGAATCTTGTGTAAATTTAGTACTTACAGTAACTTGTGGAGTGCATGAAATTGTAAAACTATGTCATCACATTTTGTGAAAGTAAGTTATGAAGTTTTGACCAAGTGAAATGTTGAATGATCATCCTCTCAAGTTAAGGCCTGATTTTTTTTTTTTCTGCAGTTAGCCTTGCCCTAATTGTCATGTTGTGTATATATATTTTATGATAAATTTTTATAGGTTATTCTATTCATAGATTTACCCTCATCAGGCTGTGTGCTCAAAGTGTGTGTCTGTGTGTGTGTATGTGTATGTGTCCGGGCATGCGTTCGGAAACGCAATGTTCTTGGAATAAAACATGAGTGAACATAAAGAAATTTACTATATTGTGGCACTGTGTACAGGAAAATTAATTGTAAATACTGTAACTGTGCTGGCATCAAACTTTGCCCGCTTGGTGGATTTTGTACAGTCTCTATGTTTTCATGTTTCTTGTTCAGTGTCAACTTTACCCTGCACAGTTTTCACAATTCAGTGGGATAACTTTAAATCACGCTCCCCTTACCTAATTGTTGGGGCAAATGATTTGTAGAGTGAGTGGTGGATGATTTACTGAAGTAATTATGTTTTGTCTTGGAAATGAATGGCACAGATGAAGATTTGTTTCTGATGAATGACTGCTTATTATTATTTCTTTAGCTACTTAGCATTTGCAATTTTTCAGCCCAACCTGCTATATATTATATAAATCTCTATATTTATCAGTACTTAACAACCTCCTTCATGTAACTACTTCAAATACATTAACATTACATTACAAAAACCAGTAGGCCTACATGAAGAATATAGGTCATCAAATATTACTCTACGCACAGAAAGTGTCCAAAAATCATTTACATACCACTAGTTAGGATGCTTCCCCGATTACTCGGGCTCTCTGTATTGCTTTAAATCATTACATTTGTGGTTGCTATATTTTTACAGATTTTAGAATATTATTCAAATTAGAGGAAAACTCCGCAAAAGGCATGAGATTTACTGTCTTTGTTACAATCATTAACATTATCAGGAAATGGTATGTAAATGCCAGTCATGAAAAGGCCCAATCAGCAAGCATATATGGGGTTTGTTATGCTACGGAGCATGGATGTCAATGAGTAGCTGTTTGACAAAACAGAAATCATGTACTGACTGATCTGTGAATGTTGATATTGACGTATACATGATAAATCATGTTAAAAACACTTTTTCAAAAGACTTCTTTTCTTTTTTCATCGGGGGCTCTCGTGGTCTAGAGGTTACGGTGTTGGCCTCTCATGCCAATGATCTTGTGTTCGACCCCGGGGTAGTGCAGGCATTTTTCTCCCCAAATTTATTTCTTCATCTTCTCTACCTTGTCTACTTTTTCAACTGTACTCTCTGATACTTTCTCTAGCTTGCACCCCTCATTCTCTTCTGAGTCTCCTCTCATCTGCTTATTCTGTTTCTCTTTTTTTTCCTTATTCTGTTTCTCTACTCTCATACCCTATCTACTCTCTCTCTCTCTCTCTCTCTCTCTCTCTCCCTCCCCCCTCTCTCTCCCTCTCAACCACACTCCTGATCTTAGGGTAGGTAAGATCCAACACCTTGTCTTCTCGGATAAGGACGAAAAATCTCGGAGGTCCTGTGTGCACAATGCGCACATCAAAGGTCCTACGGTGGTTGAAAATAAAAAAGAGCAGGCCTATTAGGCTGCCACCCGGGCAAAATTCAAAATTTATTCCTACCTAAAACTTTGGAATGGTTCTGGGTGCTGAAATGACCTTATTGAGTCGATGGAGCTGTAAACCCTGAACCAAACAAACAAACAAACAATTTTTTTTCATGGTGTTGCCCATCTACTGTATCTTACGTCAATTTTTGTACAGTGGAACCCGTATAAGTAGACATTGCTGGGAAATCACATCGAGTAAAACAAAAGTCGACTTAAGGGATGTGGATGTAGTAAATAAAGAAAAAGTTGGGAATACCAAATCTCGTCGATTTAACAGACGTTGAGATATGTGGATTCTACTGTATTTCTTTTATAGGCAACTTTCACTGTTAGCTAAAAAGAATTAATTTAGAAAGATGGGGACCTCTTTTTTTAACACCTCTTTCTCTGACAAGATGGGGTGAGTAACAATAAAGTGCTTTTTTTCAACATATTTTTGCTTTAAGCGAAAGAAGATTTAATGCATTTAGCATAACAATAAATTTTTACCCAGACAGACCAAACACATTTTGGAGTAATCTCAACTTCCTGTTGAGCATCAAAAGCCAAGTGCAGACTACCACTTTTGATTTGGTTTGGTTTTTAGTTTAACATCCCTTGCAACACTGTAAGGTCATAAGAGACAGGCTGCTTTGACCTGCCTGTTGGGGCCAACCCCGGCTGAAGGATCGAATTTGGGTCTTCTGCATGATAATGATAGGTGGAGAGGCTAACCTCTACACCACACATGCTGTGCTTCCATTTTACAAGGGCTAAAACACAACATTCAGACTTAATGTCTTTTGCTTCTTTCGACCAGGTATTCATTACTATTTGGGTGAAGTAAGTTTATTTTTGGGCCAAGCCACACTTCGTACCTACTGCACTAGAAAAACAGAGGATGGGTAGCTTTGAAAATTCCCCCAGTCTACCCAAGTAAAAAGTTACCTACTAAATGCAAATTGCTTTTTCAGAACATAGTGTGCCCTGTCTTTGTTTCAGCTTCACAGTTGATGGTGAGATTTTGTTTGATTTGGCTTCTAGTTTTATGTCCCTTACGAACCTGTAAGGTATTTAAGGGACAGGGCCACATCAACTCTGCATGTCGGGGCCAACCCCAGACAAATCCCAGCAGAAAAACGCAGGTCGTCCACACATGGGCTCGGAACTTGGGTTATCTACAAGATAGGCAAAGAGCCTTACCATGACACCACCGAAGCTGGTTGATGATTAGAGGAAGAACCCAGTGACGAAGTTAACACTTACAGTGCCAATATACTTTTAGACCTTGTCTTTCCTAGTGCCAAGCACTTTCGAAAATTTTGTGAACTTCAGGGGATAATATGATCTAAAGAAAGAAATGATCTAGTTCAAGGGAAGCAACAGAACTCCACAAAACAGTTTGAAATAATGCAGTTCTTCCCCTTACACCACGGTATCTCTATGCTGGCGACTCCAGTGGCAAATTGAGAAGAAGTGCCAGAATTTTTCCTGGACAACTTAGGTCGTTAGTGGCACTGGAAGTGTTAAAGATATATGGTTTCAAGGATTTAGAAGAAGCAGATAGATTAAAGTTAGGGCCTATTGATAAATTTTTCAAGATCAACAACATTATCATAACTAGAAACTTTTTTTTTTTTTTTTTTTTTTTTTCCCGTGTGTAAATTTTGGGTGCCATTT